>JAAMXP010000667.1:90727-114939 GCA_019693395.1 Ettlia oleoabundans
CCTGCATTGCTGCATGCTCGCAGCCAGGGAGAGTTCATTGGTTGTTCTTCCCACGTGTCAGTACCTCGCCTGCTGCAGGGTTCCTGCGTCGCATGTGCTGACATGGGCGGAGGGCTGCAACAGGGGCCACCTGCGCAACAAGAACAAAAGCCTGGTGACCGCAGTATGGGAGGTGCACTCATTCTTGCAAACAGGGGCCCTGCCAAGTCGCTGGTGGCAGCAGCCTGCCAAGCTGTCACCGCTCAAGCGCGCAGCCTCGGGAGCGGCACCAGCACTCAAAAAGCAGCAGCAGCAGCAGCAGCAGCAGAAGGGAGCAGCTGCCAAGAAGGCCAAGCCCACAAAGGTTGACGCTGAGGAGCAGCAGCCGCTGCAGAAGCAGCATCAGAAGCGGCGGGCCAGCAAGGGCGAGGCGGAGCGGGGGGAGGCCAAGGCCAAGGGCCATCAGCGGCAGGCACAGCCAGCGCATGTGGAGATGCAGGAAGCTGAGACGACGCCTGCCATTCAGGCACCGGCACCTGCACCAGCACCAGCCGCGCTGCCGCCCGTAGAGGAACCAGCCGCTGTGCCGGCTGCTGTTGCTGCAGAAGCAGCAGCAGGCCGGCCAGCAGCGGGCCTACCGCCTGCAGCAGCGTCCCTGGAGGCGGTGGCAGCGGGTGCGCCTGTGGAGGCCGCGGGCAGTGCAGCCGTGGCCGCCACATCAGCGGCGGCACGAGGCGGTGCTGCCCCGACCCCAGGCACTGGGCAGGGAGCTGCCACAGGCGCGGCTCGGCCGGCGGGCAGCGGCTCCACCAGCACCCGCGACATGCTGCGCTCTGTGTTCAACCGCATCAAGCTGCTGCACCCAGTGGCTGCTCGGCTGGAGACCCCCAACTCGGTGGTGGACCTGCTGGCCGCGCTGAGGGAGCACTTTGGGCCCGCCATGGCGCTGGCCACGGAGCAGCTGGTGGGTTGAGGCATATCAAGGGAGGAGGAAAGGCTCCACAGTGTTGACGAGCTCGAGTGCAAGTCATGCCTCTAGCTCTGCCCCATTCTCTCACATGCCTTGACGCCCACAATTGCTGCATTAGCTGTTGTGCATGCTGCCCTCTGATCAGCTCACATCCCCTGCCTATCATCTGCAGCGCGGCAAGGATGCGAATGACCTGCTGGCAGCGCTGTTCAGCTGGGCTGCTGGGCGCCCCATCAGCGCTGCCCATGTGGACCGCTGCTTCCCGCTGGTGCCACACGGCAAGGTGCTCATGCCCTACGCACTCTGGGACAAGATCGCGGAGCTGGGTGAGACACAAGTAGCCAGCCAGCCTGCCTGCCTGCCCTCCTACGCCAACAGCCGGCAACCAACTGCTCTTTGAGGCCTTCAGCTTGCAGCCATGCCCGGAGACAGCGCGCGGTACACGTTTGTGTCAGCCTGCTTTTCACTGCTGCAACATGGGGTTGACATGATATGGCTGCCCGGTGTGTCATGTGGCTTGCTTTGGCTGTAGGTCAGCACAGAGCGCTTTGTGGGGGGGTCCTGACCAGCTGCGCTCATTGATTGGTCTGAGTCCCACGTTTGCCAACTGTCGCCCACTCCCTGCAGGCCTCTACCCGCTGCATTGGCAGCTGCCGCTGACCAAGGAACAGGTTGAGCAGGGGCAGCAGGACGGCGCAGCAGGCGTGCCGCCACCGCATGCAGCACCTGCTTGCCGAGTGGCGGCCCCTGGCAGCTTGGGGCCAGCTGCTGCTGGCGTGGCTGTGGCCAAGAAGAAGCGGCCAACGGCGCAAGCAGAGAGCAATATTCATAGTGAGCCACGACCGGCCCGTGCAGCATCCAAGCAGCAGCAGCGGCAGGAACAGGGTGCGTGTGAGCCTGCCGCTGGGTGCGGCATAGGCTGTGTGCTGGCTGCCTGCTTGATTACTGCCTCCTCACATTTGTGAAATCTTCTGCTTTGGCGTGTATCACACATTCAACCCTTTCATGCGCTGCATGCCGGTCTAGCCAACATCCACTTACCGTGCACTGCCTGCCCACCTCACCCTCCCTCCCCTGGCCGGTTGCCCGCTGTTGCTGCAGACCTTGATGGCGACTACGAGCCCGCACCACGCCCCGCACGTCGCCACTCTGCGCTGCCCGCGCCTTCGCGCTTCGCTTTAGAGAGTGGTGCTGCTGTGGGTGCCAATGGCATCATTAGCGGGCGGCAGGCTACTGCGCCCAGTGCCGCTGGCAGCGATCAGCCGGACAGTCCCTCATTGACGGCGGAGGAAGCGGCCAGCAGCAGGCGAGCTGTCGAGGCGGGCCGCGGACCCGGCCTTGCTGTGGTGGATGGGCGCATCATCAAGCCGCGGCCCGGCAGCAATTGGCCCGAGGGCTGTGAGGGATGTGAGGGCTTTGATGCACAGGCATTGCAGGGGCGCAACACATTGCCCGCCTACACACACATCCGCCAGAATGTGTGGGTGTCGCGGCCCCGACCCAAGTGAGCACCCAGGCTGCTGCTGATGCATCTTCATGCTGCAGTCTGCTTGCTGGTGCGCCGACGTATGTGTGCACTGCTTGCTGCCACCCACGTCATGGGGAGCAGTTGACAGCGTGCATGCGTGGTGGTAGATATCGCTCATCCATACCCCCAGTGCTCACCCCCCGCACCCTGCCCAACCCCCATTCCCGCAGGCGACTCCAAAGGGACGACATCCCTGTGTGCAACTGCCACGCCCCCGTGGCCCCTTCCATCAGCAGCCGCCGCCTTGCGCTGGAGCAGCAGCAGACGCAGCGGCAGCAGGCGCAGCTGGCTCAGTGGCAGCAGCAGCAGCAGGCAGCACCGTTGGCATTGGAGCAGCAGCGGCTGGTGCTGCCGCCGCCGCCGCAGCCGCTGGAGGTGTTGACAGCCATGGGTGTTGCCCCTGCTTCCTCGGCTGACCAGGCCTTCCAGCCAGCGCCGCAGCTGGTGTCTGCATTTGCAGCAGCCGGTGCAGAAGTAGGTGGGATGGCAGCTCTATCAGGGCGGTCCCCCGACCATGGCGGCAGCAGCTCAAAGAAGCGGGTGCGTCGCACCGACTGGGTGGGGCGCAAGTGTGACTGGTGTGGCGTGACTGAGACCAGCAACTGGCGGCGGCACCCTGACAATCGGGACATGCTGCTGTGCAACCAGTGTGGAGGCTATGTGCGCAAGCATGGCAAACTGAGCCAGGAGAGGCGGGAGCGAGTGGCGGCGCAGCAAATGGCGGCAGCTATGACCTCTGCTGGGGCACCTGCGCCGCAGCCGCTGCCACACACCAATGGCCTCTCTTCTGTTGGCGCCAGCGGTAGTGCGGGCGGCAGCAGCACTGTTGTGGGCAATTGCACAGTGCTGCCGCTTTTCCAGACGGTTCCATTGACGATGCCGCCGCCGATGCCGGTGCCCGCCCCGCCGCTGCCGGCCCTGCCGCAGCAGCAGGCGGCTGTAGACGCAGCCATGGCGGAAGTTGGCAACCTGGCAGCCGGCCTACGCAATTCTGCATCACCGCAAGGCTTGCTATGTGGGGAGGCGCAGAAGCAGGAGGCTGCCCTGCAGCAGCAGGATGCCACCATGGAGTTGGATGGAGTGCCTGGCGGGAAGGCTGCTCACAGGGGTCACGTAGGCAAACAGCCAGCACAGGAGGAGGCGTGCCCGGCACCAGAAGCAATGGTTGTTGCCGCGGCAGTGACAGGCCACCAAACGGTTGCAGCAGATGGGGCAGTACAAGCGCGGCAGGCCAAGGCGCCAGAACAGCTAGGACCCGAAGATGCAGCAGCGGCAGCTGCGCTGGCGGCAGCCGTGTTTGCGCCGTGGCAAGTGGAGCTGGCGGCGTTGCGGGAGGAGCGCCAGGCGGTTGCTGGCGTGGTGGCGGCTGTCTTTGCAGCGTTTGGTCAGGAACAGCAAGGCATCGCTGGCCAGGCTGCCGCAACTCCCACCCTGGCTGCTTTGGAGGTGAAGCAGGAGGTGCCTTCAGCCACAGTGCAGGAGCAGAAGGTTGAGCAGCCCATGGCAACACAGGTGAAGCAGCAGCCTGCCGAGCAGCTGCAGTCAGTGGATGTCAAGCCCACGCTCCCTGCAATGGCGGCCGCTTTGGCCACGCAGCAGCCTGCGGGCGTGCAGCGGCGGTCCTCTTCTGCTGCCGTGGCAGCTGCATCCCTCGCTCCACCCCAGCTTGCTCGCACCGGCAGCGGTGGCATTAGCCTGCGTCGATCAGGTGCTGCAGCCAGTGCTGCGGGCGCTGCGCTGCAGGTGGGTTGTGGCGACAACTGCCTCAACCGCCTCAGCTTCATCACCTGCGACCGCAGCACCTGTCCCTGCGGTGATCGCTGCACCAACCGGCCCTTTGTTGAGCTGGCCTCTCCCCCCATGGAGGTCTACCTCACTCCCGACAAGGGCTGGGGCGTGCGCGCTGCCGCCTTCATCCCGCGGGGCACCTTCGTGGTGGAGTATGCCGGCGAGGTGGGTTGCATCCCTGAGCAGCAGAACCAGCAGCTGCATGGTCAACTTCACATCATAGACGCAAGATGGCACAGGCAATGAGGCCGATGCACGGGTTGGTGGGTGTGAATGGGTGCCATGAGTGATTGGTGCGATGTTGAGGTAGTGCACAGGTACCGAGTGCTGCATGGTCCCCTCTGCGCTGTGTCTCAGGTGATTGACGACAAGGAGTGCAGTCGGCGTGCGGAGGAAGCCAAGGCGCGCAACGAGCCGCATTTCTACATGATGGAGATGGCACCAGGTCTGTAGGCACACACAGTTGGCACGCAACCACGTTGAACGGGGGAACTGGTGGTTGCACCTCCATAAAGTCCGCCTGCTTGTGTTCAGTGCTGCCACTGCCTCTGCTGCCATGCGTCCTCTGCTGCGCAGGGCTCATCATTGACGCACGCAGCAAGGGAAACCTGGCGCGCTTGCTCAACAGCAGCTGCGATCCAAATTGCGAGACGCAGAAGTGGCACGACGCAGGGAACAGCGAGGTATGAGCTGGGGGCCAGGCATGCAGGCAGGGGCCTGCAGGTTGCTCTGTTTGCGCTTCATCTGCTGTGTCTGCGCTTCATCTGGAAGCACATCTCTGGTTTGCGTGGGGGACATTCCAGGCATTACGCAGCCCCGTTCTGGCCCAGCTGCGCTCATGTTGCTCCCACCCTCCCTTCTGCCCTCAGTATCCAGCCCCCTCCCCAGCTAACCCCACCTATATGTCGCCTTATCCCAGCACTGCCTCAGTAGCACGACCCGCATTGTGTCCCTCAGGTGCGCGTGGGCATCTTCACACTGCGAGACGTGCTGCCTGGCGAGGAGCTGACCTACGATTACCAGTTCCAGCACTTTGGGCTGGCCGCCGCTGCTGGCGCGTACCGCTGCAAATGCGGCGCACCCAACTGCCGAGGCACCATGGATACACAACCGGAGCGAACACGGGTGGGTGGGTGGGTGGGCAACTGGATGGCTGGTAGTTGGTTGGTAAGGAAGGGAAGCCAGTGCATAGCGCCAAGGAGTGGGCAGCGCACAGTTAGGGCATCGTGGTGGGGAGGTGCTTTTTTGTTGTAAGGCATTGGGCTCCTGAGTGCCCTGGCAACAGATTGCGCACTGACGGATGCAGCTTCAATTCCCATCTGTTGGCCCCCACTGCGCACTCGCCCTGTCAACTGTTCCTTGCACACCCATGCATGCACCCACCTGCAGGACTATGGTCGCCGCCTGGATGTGTGGTGGCCTGGTGAAAAGCGCTACTTCCGCGGCACAATCACCGCCTACAGCTCCTCGCAGCAGCGCCACACAATCAAGTACGACGACGGGGACATGGGGCGCCTGTACCTGCCCGCGGAGAAGTACAGGTGTGTGGGTGGCGCTTCGAGCTATGCTTCTTGTTGAGGTTGAAGCAAAGGTAGGAAAGGCGCGGGGTGCGCGAACCTGAATTACTATTGGGTATGGCAGGCGAGGTTGCATGGCGCTTAACAACACCAGGATCAGAACAGGAGCGTTTTGCTCCTTGTGGCAGCCCCCTCGACTTATCAATGTGGTGCCTTGATTCCACCTCTTCCCTTCGGGGTCTAATTCAATAACACAAGCGTGCTGTGCAGGTGGGTGGACGAACACGGCCATGTAGTGGGAGACACTCATGAGCCAGAGGTGGGAGCGGCGGCGGGGGGGCGTGGAAGTGGTGCTGCCGGCAAGAAGCGCGGCGGGGGCAGTGGCAGCGATGGCGGCGCCGCAAAACGCCAGAAGCGGTCAGCGGTAGACCTGCTGGGGGGAGGAGGAGGAGGAGGAGGGGGCGGCAGCAGCGGCAGTGACTTGCAGTCCCTTCCTTCTGCATCAGTTGCTGAGGCAGCGGCACCGCTGCAGGCACCAAGGATGGGGCTTGCGACCCCGCTGGCAGCAGATCAGTCAGGGGAAGGGGATGAGGCAGCACCATTGAGTGCAGTGGGAGCTGCCCAGCCCGCCCGTCCCTCCCTACAGCAACAAGTGGCAGAGGGGCCCTTGGGCAGCCCCCGGCAGCAGCTGGGTGCTGCTCCGCCACCGCCGCTGCTGTCCTGCCAGCAGGCCTCGCCTGGCAAGGTGCTGGATACATATACACACTTCAACCTGGCGCAGCAGCAGCAGCAGCCAGTGCCTGGCGTGGGCGTGGGCTCAGCAGCGGCTTGGGCGTTGCCGCCGCCAGTGGCAGTACCAGCACAGCTGCTGAACATTGCTGGACTGCGTGTCAACGCCACAAATATGTCCAGCAGCCTGCTGCCGCCACCTGCTAAGGTGAGAGTGCACTCCTAGAGCTAGGCGTTGCTGGGTTGTTACTGCAGCCCGCGTTGCTGCGTTGGTAGCCATAGCTTGCCGTGCATTTGTAGGCTCGCCATTCAGCGTCACCACTCAACGACAGACCTGCACCGAGCCCTGCCTTCAGTGCTGGCAGGCCTGACTCGTGTCAAGATACGCAGCGCGGCAGCATTGCATGGGTGCTGGTCACGTGTCCACTGAGCATACTGGTGCATGGTGCTGCCCCCCCGCTGCAGGTGGCCCAGCTGCCTGAGGCGCTCCCCCTGGACACCACCAGCCCCGTGGCGGCGTCACTAGGCCACAACCCCTTTGCCAACTTTAAGCACCTAAATGGCCTCACCGCCGAGCAGCAGGAGGTGTGCATGGGTGGCTGGCTGAGGAACCTGCCTGCCTGCCGCTCGGCGGGTGTTTTGACGACGACTAGTATTCCCTGCTTTGCGTTCTTGTGTTCCTTTAGTTCTTGCAAGCGACCGTTGCCTTGCGGTTGGAGGTCATCAGCAACCAACAACCAGCTCCGAAAAGTCTCTGTCTGTCCCTGCCACCACACCATGCCCCAGGTGTTTGGTGCTCTTGGGCAGGCGCTGGGGAGTCCCAAGGGTCTGCCCTCAAATGAGCAACTGCACCCCAACGGACACGACAGCCTTGTGGTGAAGCAGGAGAGCGAGCAGCGGGACACGGCAGCAGCAGCAGCAGGGCTGCCTCCCTGCCTGCAGCCTCCCGGTCATGAAGCGCACACATGGCAGCTGCGGGATTCCTCCCTTCAGCCCATCAGTGGTATCATCGGCCACAGGAAGCTGCGTGACCCCAGCCTGCAGCCAATCAGCGGCACGATAGGGCACCGCCGCGGCCCCCGCGGCCAGCCTGCGCTCGCGGACGCAGAGCCGGCACGGCCAAAGCGCACCGTGCGTCGGCCTGCGCGGCGGTTTGACAATGATTTTGAGGCGCCAGAGGCGGATTCTGATGAGGTGCGCTGCACTGCTGCTGTGCTGCGTTCGCGGTGTGTCCATTAGCTGCGCTATAGATTGATGGTCTGGGCATGAACAGATCCAGTCATGGATGAGGTAGGACCGAGCAAGTTTACGCTCACACATGTGGAATGGAAACCTGCTAAGTTCCAACGTAAGGCCTTGATAGGCGGTAATCCTGGGCTGTTGTGTCAGTGCTCCGTGCTCACCCTGGCCATCAGTAACGCCCTTGTTCCATCTCTGCCCTCCGCCTGCAGGACTACGTGCCTAGTGAGCATGAGGAACCCGCCTCCCCCCTTCGCACCGCCGCCACCTCCCGTTCCCGCGTCGCTGCTGTCTCCACCCTGAGCCCCGCCACGCAAGCAGCTGTGACAATGGCCACCTTGTTGGGCACTGGGCAGGCGGGGCTGCCGCAAGTGCTTCCGGCGGTGGGGGGGCGTCCGGTGAAGAAGGAAGAGAATAGTGCCGGCGATGATGATAAGACAGACCCTGATGTCACCCCAGAGGGTTTGTCCACACGTGCCACACAGAGGCGACAGCCACAAGGTGAGGGGGAGGGGGAGGGGGGGCGTGGGCCTCGCAGGAGCGCGCGCAAAGCCTTCACCCGTCTGTGTGCCTAGCTGGCGTACTAGGTTGCTTTGGGTGGAAAGAAGCGGCCAAGTCCCCCACTTCACGCTCGCACGTGCCTCTAACCGTACCTTGACCTGTCTATTACGCGTTTGCGATTCCTGAGAGGCCTAACAGCTCGCCCGCGACGCCCTGACATCGCCTGTTCGCAAACGCCATTCGCTCGCTATCACGTCGGTTAGGTGTCCTCCCTAATGAAATCAAATAAGAAACAACCGCTTCGCCGCCGCCGCCGTGCAGCTCCGCTGCCAGTACACGTGCCCGCCACTGCTCCAGCCGCCGCGGCTGGCATGCCTAGGGGTGGCGGCGGCAACCGACGCAATGCCCCCACTCCCGCCTCAACCGGCCTGCCAGCTCGCACCATCTTGGTGGCAAAGCGTTTGACCAACAGGTGAGATGCAGCGCTGTTAGACTATTCTGCTCACGCTGTTGCCAGTTGCAGACTACCTTGCCATGCAAGGCCGCCCTTCCCGCCCTCCCTCTCGCTCGGTCTTCGTGCCCCGACTGCCCCACCCTGTGCTCTACCATTCCTGCAGCGATGTGAGCAAGGGGCGCATCTTGCTACCTCGTGCCGCTGTGGAGGCCAACCTGTCGTTTGCTATTGGCAAGGCCCACAGCCTGATTGCACGGGACCACCAGAACCAGACTTGGGAATTCACGCTGCAGTCCTGGGCCAATGGTGAGCCCCACCTGTGCTCTTTGAATGTTTTGCTTCCTCCTATTCTCTATTCAGGTGTGGCAAAGGTGCATGATGGTGCGGCAGTGTGCTGGAGCTGCGCCGCCCACGCCTGCCGTCGTGCACAAGAGGGGGAGCTGTACCCCTGCGAGCCGCTGTTGCACATGCCTCTCCTCCTTCTCGCCTGGCACCCCTCACCTCACCACCCTCATAATATTCACCTCTCCTCCACCATCCCTGTATGCCACTGCCTGCAGGTTCACGTGCGGGCATGGAATCGCGGCGTGTGTATGTGCTAGAACACGCCGGCGACTTTGTGCGCGCGCACGCACTCAAGCCAGACGACGTCATCGGCCTCTCAACATCAGACGTAAGCCAACCCCTCTGCAACAATCTCTCCGTTGCTTGAATACGTATGCCCCCACTCAGTATCTTAATGCAAACTAACGGGGAGACCCTTCATTGCAGACCGATGCCTGCCCACACCTGATGCATGTCTCTCCTCAGCACAGCGACCACTGTCACAGACTCATGCACCTGTGCTGCTCTCCCTCCTGAAACCTTTGGTATCTGCAGCAAGAGGGCGCTTTCTTGGTGGAGTACAACACAGAGGAGGTGCTGGCAGCTAGCGAGAACCTGGCAGGGGCACGCTTTGGCCACACAGCTCCCATGCCCGCGGCTGGCTCCGTGCGGCCTGCTGCCAACATGCTGATCCAGCAAAATGCGGGGCGATGCATGCGCAGCGAGCACTGCACCAAGCCAGCAGGCCACCCAGGCTTCTGCGTGCGTACGCATGCTGCGGCTGCAGCCGCCGCCGCACGCAAGGCACGGCAGGCTAATGCAGCGGCAGCAGCCGCTGCGGCTGCTGCAGGTGTGCCAGTTGAGGCGGCGGTGCCCATCAACGAGCCACCCGCAGCACCTGCCAGTGTCAATGCAAATGCCAGCGTGGCAGCGGCAGCGGCACTGACGGGCACCGCCCGTGCTGGCGCCCCTCGAGTGTTGGGGGGTGGTAGCGTCATGTCGGACTTGGGAGGCGCCAAGCGGGCGTCTTCCGATGCCTCGCTGTTTGATGATGACATGGACCACAGCATAGACCGGCCCAAGCGCGCGCGGAAGCGGACAGAGAAGGCCACCGCGCTAGAGGGTGCGCTCATTACATGGCTGTTTGTGTATTACAGCAGTAATAGGGTTTGGGTTCAGGTTGGTGGTATGATCTGCAATGGGTCAGCACTGGGTCAAGCAAGCTATTGGTAGGCAGTCTTGCATGGGATCGAGTGTCTGGAGTTGCACAGCCTGACCTGTTGGCTCTGTGGGCCTTCTTGTGCCACCCTGTTGTCTGTCGGACCTTACCAGCCAGGCAGGCGGGTGGCCAGCCCGTACATCCCGCCACCCCCCTTTTCTGCGTAAAAAGACACCCACCTACATGCAGCTCCTCGCTTACCTCACATAGCGTCCAATCCAGCCATTTCTGCCAACTCCTCCACCTTTTTATTAACGTTCGCACCTGCAACCTGTTTCAAACAGCTCCAACCTCACCTCCTCAACCCACCTTGCCCCGCAGATGATAGCGACGACGATTACCTTGCAGCAGCGGCAGCCACTGCAGATGCGATAGCCGAGGCGGCGGCAGACAGCGACACGATTGCCAGCGATGATGATGCGGAGCCGTCCATCATGCACCCCACCTTCTTCCAGCTCAAGGCAAAGCCGCTGTCAGCCACCGCAGGAGCGCTCCCGCCGCCTGCGCCGCCGGTGCCAGGTCCTAATGTGCCGCCTATATTTGTCATGGCACCCGAGCCGGGCGCATCGGCGGCTGCATCGGCACCACACCAGGTGGGTGGCTTAGGGATGCCGTGTGTGTGGTGGTGGTGGTGAATGTGGGAAGAAGGTGTTTGTTGTGTGGGGGGGGGTGTGGGTGGGTGGGTGGGTGGTGTTTTCCACTTGGGCAGCTGTGCGTTGGTAGCTAGCTGGTGCCCTGATGCACGCCTGCTTTGCGTCCCTTGTTCCTCTGGCTCTGCAGCTGCGGTCCCCGCTGCGCCCCAGCCTGTCGTTCCAGTGCGGGCTCACCCACTCCCACTCCGGACCGTTGCCGCACATCGCTGGCCTGCACAGCTCACTGTCCCTGCACCAGGCAAACTCGCTGCCACCGCTGCACCTGGGCACTGGCGACCACTCGCACCACAGCCACATGCCACAACACAGCCATGGTCACGCGGCCCTGTCGGCCCCAACATCGTCGGCACCCCCACCTGTTACTCTGCCGCTGGCAGCTGGACTGGGTGCACCAGTCATGCCACCTGCATCCCTGCCCCAGGCACTGCCGCTGTCCATGCCAGGCAGCCTGCCGCCAGCCTCAACGCCGCTGCCGCCTGTGTCGCAAGGGCCAGCAGCCCAGCCACCACCAACTCAGCAGCAGCAGCAGCAGGGTGGAGCGCAGGTGCGTGCTGGTGTGGGCCCTGGCTCGTCCCCCATGGATGTCGGCGAGTTCCTGGCCGGCTCATCACCAGAGGACGAGCGCAAGCATGCACGGCAGGCACAGCAGCTAGGCCAGCCGCCGCCGCAGCAGCCCCCGCGGCCCTCACCGCCACCGGGGCAGCACCCATTGCGCCCCTCATTGGGACCAGGGCAGCAGCAACGCCGATCGCCAACACCCGGCCAGCCGCAGCAGCCGCCACGGCCCTCGCCTCCTCCAGCCCAGGTTCCCCCACGCCCCTCCCACCCTGGCGGGCACCAGCCTCTTTGGCCCGGCCCCCTGGGCCTTGGCCCGCAGCAGCAGCCTATGCGCCCTCCCTTAGGCCCTGGACAGCAGCAGCGACCGCGGCCTATGCCTGGTATGCAGCAACCTCGGCCGGCACAAGGCATGCTTCCCATGCGGCCACCTGGCCCTCAACAGCTGCCCCCTAGGCCGCTGCCGGGCGGGCAGCAGCCACTGCGGCCAGGGTCAGGCCCGCACCAGCACAGGCCCATGCCGGGTGTGCAACAGCCAATGCCCAGGCTGCTGCAAGGCGGGCAGCAGCCTCCCAGGCCTCCACCTGGCTCGCAGGCGCTGCCGCCCAGGCCCATGCCAGGGGGCCAGCAGCCGATGCCGCGGCCCATGCCAGGGGGCCAGGCGTCTGCCAGGCCGCTGCCTCTGCCTGTGCAGCAGGCAGGGCAACCCCTGAGGCCGGGTGTGGCGCCTCCCAGACCCATGATGCCGCGCCCACCGGGGCAACCAGGACAGGGTGGGCCGCCACAGCCGCTGCCAGGAGGGCAGGGTCCAGCAGCCTATATACCATCGCGGTCCGCGGGTGCCTCCGGTCCACCACCGCTGTTTGGGGGTGCGCCGCCTACTGTGGCTCCTGGCGTGGGGCTGCCGTCGCACATGCTGCCACACCACCAGCACCATCCACCGCACATGCCCCCGCCACCACCCCAGCCTGATTTTGATGTGAGCGCCTTTCTGTCCAGCGCTGACTGAGTAGCGAGCTAGCTCCCGTGAGCAACCCTTCCCCTTGATATATGCTTTACCTTCTCTCTGCCTTATTCCATCTCGGCAGCACATGGTTGCGCCGCTTCACCCACTACCAGCATTCAAACACAAAGACAATTTACAAATTTACTGCTGCGACGGTGTAGCCCCAGCCTTAAGCTCCCGTCTGAGCTGCATAGCCAACATCCAGAGCTTTTTTGAAGCAATTGATTGACAGTTTAACCAGTTCTGCCGCAAGCTCCGCTCTTTGCATCTGACTTTGACCCTCCCACTGCTCCAAATTGTTGTAAACAATCACCAAGCACCGGAAAGGGTAGACAAGTACTGGGAGTAAATGGGCCGGTGACTGGGCTGAGCAGGTCGTTAAGGACAGGGAGGCAGCATGCACAAGTAGCACCAGCACCAACATTGCGCTCCTCCTCAAATGATGGCACACCCTCGAGGTGTGCTTTACAAGTTTCGCTGGATCATTCGTTTGAATAGGTGGCGTATGGATACGTTTGTTCGTGTGGAGGACAGAGATTGTTGATGGAGGGTTCTAGAAACGATTGGCGCAGTTTCAAGCATTTGCATAGGCCTAGAGCGCACTGGTGGACACATGAGAGTCAGTTTCGAACAGATACCCAGAGCATGCGTATGGTGCGGGGGGATGAGGGAGCTTGTATATTCAAACACATGCTAGGGTAGAGGGACCACGCTGTGCATATCAACGGGTAACAGAACAAGGAAAGAAACTAAGACGACAAACCAAGAAGACGCAACATAGGTTATGTGTGGGCATTTGCAGTGCCAAACATACACACGCACTGTGCAGTCAGCATGCCTACAGCCTGTGTCTATGCATCACTGTTTCTATGCATCACGCTTAAGGGAGATGTTGGCTGCCTTTTCTGCTCAGCCGCCACCTTGGGCACAACACCGGCGCAGTGGGTATACAGCAATTCCCGATGTTAGGGCCCCCAACACGTTGTCTGCGTCACTATTCCACCAAGATGATGTTCACATGCAGCTAACCAGCAATGGGTACTGGCGCTGAGGGTGCAGCCTGCAAAGCAGTGTAAGCATGCAAGCAGAGGACCTTTCAATCAAGGGTATTCCTTTTGTGTGTTGCTGCAACTTGTGCCAGGGCGATGTTGCCACAGCAGAGACATTCCATCTCTCTTGGGAAGCCGTTGAGAAGGTTCTGACACGTCTTAGGGCAGCCAACACATTGGCAGCAATCTACTAGCAGCCAGCCTGGCAAACAATTGCCTGCACCATGCAACCATTCTTGCAATCAGCCCCACCTGGTCGCCGCCTGACGTTCGCTCCCGCTCCTCCTGTTGCACCCGCTCCACCCATGCGGCGTTCAGCTGCCGGGCGCCCAGCAACCCGCTATCCACCGCCTCCTGGGTTGACTGCACAAAGTGCTCCGCCTCCATAGCAGCTATACACCCTGCAACAGCACCACACATTACCCCACTGCAGGATTACGTGCGTTACTGGCAGGCAAAAGTGGCATCGGCATGCAGTAAGCGCCACAGCAAGCAGGGTCCAATGCTCCTTAGACTAGGAAAGCACCAGCAGCACTACCAGCCCCCGTGTGCCCACCTGCACCGGCGGAGGTAACAGCCTGTCGCCACTTGGGGTCAGCGACATCCCCCGCAGCAAACACGCCTGCAGGCCACAACCAATAACCAGCAAGATTGACAAGTCTGGTGCCGCATGCTCAACAGTTGCATACGCCTTCAGGGCACCTTGGCTGCCTTGATGCAGGACAGCGCAGCGCCGTTCAAGGTAGTGTGCAGGCGATGTACCTTCCTACCAAAACACCGTGTGTTCACATCACCTGGCACACTGGTGGCTGTACTGCCTGGTGTAGTGAGTATGTAGCCGGCGCCGTCCAGCTCCAGCTGCCCACCCAGGAAAGCAGTGGCCGGTACGTGGCCTGGCAGGGGTGGGCATCAACAATAGCAAGTTGTGTACAACTCAACAGCACACAATGCATTCCTTTCCTGCCAACAGCAAGCACATTTGATGTAAAGCACTGCAGGCTGCAGGGCATGTCCTTGCTCCCATCTACCCCTGCTGTCCGCAAGCATATTTTCATATCCCCTTGTTGCGCCGATTACTCTCACCAATGGCGAAGAAGAGGCCATTGACCGGCAGGTCACTTTGCTCGCCAGTGCGCCGATTGCGCAAGTGTATACCGGCTGCACCAGCTAGATGGGCAGCATTGCGGTGTGATAAAAAGATTAAAGGAGCAGAAATGTCGTGAACCCGTCATCTGGCAGCTGACAGCCAGCACGATGTGTGCAGACCAACAAAGGTTAACAACAAGCAGTGTCCAACCCACGCAGACTTGACACCCACCCAGTGTGCCGTCTTCCCGGCCATATGCCTCAAGACACTCGTGCTCCCACACCACCTCAATCTTGGGGTGAGCCACTGCGCGGCGGGCCATCACAACAGACGCCTGCAGCAGCAGAGGGAGGCAGCACAGCAACAGATTGGCATCCTGCAGGGATGGCGGTGGGGGTGAGCAAGCCTGGCACCACTCCTCTGCCAAGTCGATTGGTGCCGGTCACACGTGACGGGGAGGTCTGCCAGTAGTGGTCTTGCCGCAACCACCACCACCACCTGCCTCCCCCACGAGTGCTACCGGGGTGGCTCCTGCTTCAAGCACTGCTGCGTCTGCTGCCATCTCCATTACTTAGCAGCCGTCAGCCGTCAGCCCCAGCCACTGGCTGCCTACCTCCAGGTAGTTGAAGCGGTGCACGATGTACACTTTGGAGGCGTAGCGCGCAAGGAACAACGCCTCCTCCATTGCAACATCTCCACCGCCAATCACAGCCACCGGCTGATTCCTGCAGGTAGGGAGGGCATCGACGGAGGGCAACCATGTAACCTTGGTGGGGCAGGCGCTGCCTTGGTGGCTGGACCCCTGTTGCACCACATTGCTGCACATCGTGCCCAAAACTGGGGGCCCACACCACGCCCGCACCTGAAGAGCGGTGAGCTGCCATCGCAGACCGCGCATGCGCTGATGCCGTTGTTCCAGTACTGCTGCAGTCCCTTGATGCGCAGCTTCCTAGCAGCTGCCCCTGTGGCAATGATGACTGCATCTGCCTCTACGACCCGCGCCTCAGTCTCCAGCCTGAAGGGCGGCCCGTGGCTCAGTTGCAGCGCACTCACCGTCTCCGTATAAATTCGGGTGCCATACCGAACCGACTGGGCGCGGAACCGGTCGCACAGGTCGGCACCAAGAACGGGTTCAGGGAAACCAGGGAAATTTTCAACATACCTGCAAACGGATGGGTTCACCGGAACAGAACCATCTCTTGAGTGAGAGTGGGAGGCCTCCTAATGAGAGGGCTGGCGGGCAGAACGACAGTGCAGCCCAGCACGCAGCCAACCTGCGCCGCAGTTGCCGGACTCTACATTTTATACACGTGCACTCACGTGGTGGTGGTGAGCTGGCCACCTGGCGCCAGCCCATTAGCCATCCAGCCCTCAAAGAGCACAGGCTGCATCTCAGCTCGTGCCAGGTAAATAGCGGCGGTGTGCGCAGCCGGGCCACCCCCCACTATTGCAACCGTGACGCGTTGGTGCTGCAACAGGTGCAACAGGCAACTGTGGCAACAGGCAGCACGTGTGTGGCTCACAGGTTGCGAATTTGAGCGGCAAGCTGCAGGAGGGAGTTGTTTAGCGGAGCAGCACGAACCGGCAGGTGTGTGCACACCAACCCCACGCGTTGTCAAACAAGAGGAGGCAAAGCACCCTAGCAAAGGGCAACCTCCTACCTCTCGCTTGTCCTCTGGCTCCCGTGTGGCATCCTCAAGGTATGACAGCACATGTCGCTGAGCCCGAGCGCCGCGGCAGCGAGAATGCCGGCTGCCTGCTGGGCCGCTGCCACCAGCCCCACACAAGTCGGCAAATGGCTGGTGCTGCCACCGTGCTACAAGCAGCACAGGTACGCAACAATCATGCGGAACTCATAGGGCAGACTGAGTAAGAATTGGTAAGGCATGGGCAACAGGGGATTTCGCTTGCAGAACTCATAGGGCAGACTGAGTAAGAATTGGTAAGGCATGGGCAACAGGGGATTTCGCTATGGTCGCTGGGTGGCGGCTGCAGGGGCGGCAAGGCGTGGAACCCGCTTTCAGACCCAGGGCCTGCTACCAACGTGCTATCAACACCACCTGACCACCATAAGCGGCAGGTTTTGACTGATCGAGCGTGGGCACGGGCTTACCGCGCGCCCGGCATCTAGCCAGCACGAAACGGCCCGAATGACCGCTGAATGTTACTCGCGGGGTGCCCGCCACTCCGCTAGGGGCGGAGCAGCAGACGGGCATGGTGTCGCAGAACGTTGACAAGTAACGAGTTTCCAGACAGACGAACCGTACGTAGCAATTAAACGGAAACTTGCCGCATTGAGAACTGCTAGACGCAAGCCAAAGTAGCCTCCCTGTCACGAGGCCTGTGCCAGGTCACATGGAGGCGCCGGCGCCCTGTCCCCACATGGAAGCTGCCATGTCATATGCTGCCGTGCGTAGAAGATACCCTATGGGCATTCTCTCAGCTACGACGAACCACAGACTTACGTATAACAACTCCCACTCCAAATGGCAGACACCGCAGAACACCTAGCTGATCAACAGGCTGCTGACACTGAGCAGGTGGGGATGTACAAAGCAACCGCTGGGTACAGGAGGCAGGCAAGAATGCTAGCAGGCAGGCTGAGCGGTCTAGGTTGAATCAGTGTCCAAGGGCCAGCTGGAACACCCATCTCTTTCGCCACCAACAAATGCCTGTGCAGGCACGCCGTGGCTCCTACCTAACCACATCTGAAGAAGAGGCCACACGCCGGGCGGCTGAGCGCAGTGTGGAGGGCGCTGGGGAGGGCGCCCTGCCACAAATGGCATCAGTGGACCAGGTGATGAGTCGACCGGAGGCAGACCTAGGGAGGTGCACACACATGCTGCTGCTGGTTGTGAACAATATCGCTCAATCTGCTATTCCCTGCACCTCCCTGCCCCAACACATGAACCTTATGAATGCAGGTGCGCTTTGGTGACCCCGACAACACCGACATCAAGGTTGGCGCCACGCGCTCAAACCAGCCTCCATCTGAGGACCTCCCAGTGAGATGCTGCACTTGGTGGGATCAAGTTGCACCAAATGGAACCCTGGGATGTCGGCTTGCGATGCTTCGCCCCTGAAGCTGAATGCTGACAGGGCTGTGCAGATAAGCAGCAGGTAGGGAGTGACTCCAAAGGTTGCTCCATCCGTTGCTGCAGATTGGATCCACTGGAGACAAGGATGAAGTGCAGCACCCAGGCCCAATGGGGCGGGGAGGCCAGGGCAAGCAGTGAGGCGTGTTGAGGTTGGAGATCGACCATGTGGACAGCTCAGACTTGACTGGTGCTTTTGTGGCACATTGACTAACCTGAGCAAGCGTTTTACATATTATGTGCCATTGAAGCCAATAAAAGCCGGCAAGCTAGCAGCATCATATCCCCACCACGACCCCATGCCAAATCTCCAAACTTAAACCAAACGAGGGGGGAGGGACGAGAGTTAGACACCAGGAATGTCTAGCAGCGATGCTTGCCTGTGCTCTATCCAACGCGCCGCCACTGTGCGCACCACTGCCCCCCAACTATCTTCAATTTGGCACTGGGATACCTGCAAAGCATGGGCACACACGCACAAATACACTTCAATCAATTGCAAGTGTCGTTCGCATGCATGGATTGGACTTGCAGCCACTCAGGCAGAACCTAATCCCACCCGGCAATGAGACAGATACGAGGATCCATATTGAATGAAAGCAGCCACCCCCCCCCCACCCACCAGGAAGTGGTTGAGCTGGACAGGGCAGATGTGTGTGATGTAGCGGCGGGCGCCCAGGCACCGTGCAAAGCTGCTGAACCCCGGCAGTGTGGCCGAGGTGCACACAATCTGAAGCCGCCGTGCTGGCGCCAACAGGGGTTGGCTGCCCCCGGATTCGCCGCTGGCACATGCTGGCGCCGCAGTCTCCCCCTGCTGCTGCACCGCTCTCCTGCTCCGCTCCGCCTGGTCTTCGGCGGTTTTCTGCTTGTACCTGCATGGCGCCGTGCAACAATGGGTGTGAGTGTTTGTGATAGAGTTTCGCTGTTGGTTGATCTCGGCTTTGAAGTGTAGCTGTGTGTTGGGTGGTTTGCAAATACGTGTGATTCCCTTGGCATCGGGCGGCTGGCAAGCCTCTTGACTCTCCTCCACAGCAAGCAACTTCAACCCAGCTATGCCCTCAAGCACGTCCACTACCTTTGCACCCCCCGCCCCCCGCACTGTATGCTCACCTCAGCTTGGCCAGCAGCATCTCGTAGAGCGCCCCCCTGTGCTCGTCCTGCACCATGTGGCACTTATACACCACAGCCACACAAAACTCATCTGCAACAGTAGCAGATTACGGGGACACAGCGCATAAACAGGAGGCGGCCGGTGGGATGCCCTTGTTTCAGGATGCGAGTCCATGGGCAGGCAGACAACGGGGGACTGGAAAGTATGGACAATGCTAAGGCAGCGCATGCATGCATGAATGTACGCAGGAGCATCATGAGAGTGCAGCCTGGCAGCTGTGTGGCACTGGCCCACTGGGTCCCACCTTGGAGTCCAACAGCCGGCCCGTCTGCAGCCACAGGAGTGACAAGTAAGTCAGCACCGCCAGCAAATCTCGGACTGACATCTGCGACACGCTATTCTGATGGAAAGTGTGCCGGCAAAACTGCCCAGGTGCATGAGCCAGCTGTCAGGAGCAGGTTGGCTGCGCTGGCAGTCGGGCCGCTGCCTCACATGCTGCTGCCGCTTTCTGCGGTTGCGACCAGCACGCCAGTGGATGGTCCCAGTACTGCCTTGTCGTACCGCCCACCAAACGCACACTTAACCTGTTGAGAGGAGGTTGCGGTACAGAGAAAATGGAGCAAAGAGCTGACCATGCAGCTTGTGGATATGCAACCTAACAGGGAAAAAAGGTAAACATGGCATAGCACACATCAGTGCAGCATAGCACAGTGCAGCACAGCATGCCTCCTTCCCCAGCGCCTCCACCAGGGGCTTCAGTCGCTGCGCCTGCTCGTCGCATGCCCGCTTCAGAGGCAACACCTGCACATAACCCCCACGCCAGCAGCAGCAATATTGCCAGCCAGTGCTGTGGGTTGTGAACACCAGCCTACTTTACAAGCCTCAGGGATGTTGGCCAAATAGCCTGCTGCTGCTGCTGCTGTAGCCCAGGGACGCGCTGTCATGGAGTAAGGTGCGATCGGGGCATCCTGCTCACCAGCAGCGCCTTTCGCTTCTTCTCCACCGCCAGAGCGCGCAGCATTAGCACCCATGCGACCATGCTCTTGCCGCTGCCGGTGGGCGCTGCAAGGACGCGGGCAGTGTGTTGTGCGCTCAAATGCCACAGACCTCCTGCTCAGGCTTGCATGCTGATTGTGAGCAAAGAACAGACAACGGTGGAGAGAAGAAGTGCAAAGCGCAGCAGGGGAAGGGGTTGAAGGGGAAGAGGGTGGCAGCTGCTTACCCTGGTATACTAGGTTGCAGCCGGACACGTGCTCGGTCACGCCTGGCAGGTTGAGGCACTCGGCCTGCCAAGGATACAGCTCTGCCGTGCCGCATTCCCTGAGGGGCAGCCCAGCGAAGTGGTCATGAGCCGGAAGCCGCTGCGCATGCTGTGGTAGCATGCAGGTACACAACATCTCAACCAACTACTTAGGTCGACCAATTTGCACCCTACACCTCCCTCCTGCCCCATTTTTCCAGGGCCGACCCAGGGCCAGCAAGCTCACTCGCGCATGGCCTCCACCACCTGCCCCGTCAAGTAAGCTTCCAGCTCAAGGGCGGCAGCCAGGACAGCCGCTCGCCCTCGGACTCGCAGCCCCCAGTCTCCACGCCCTTGGCAGCAGCACAGCCTTTGCTGCTGACGCCTGCTCTGCAGCTTTGTTTATCTGAGACAGCAGCGGCTGGGGATCCCTGGTTAGTGGCAGCGATGCCGGGTAGTTGAGGCTGCTGCCCAGGATAGGGGGCCACAGGTGCTGCTGCCACTGCCTGTGCATTCACTGCTGCAGCAGACTGCTGTGCTTGCTTTCCCTCAGCTGTGGGTCGTTGTTGGGCAGCTATCGTTGACGCCCGCACCTGCACTGTGTCTGCAACAGTTGCCGCTGCCGTGAAGTGGTCAGATTGGCCGGGGTCCTGCTGACCGTGCCAATGGTGCTTCAACTGCGCCTGCTGCTGAGCCTGCTGCTGTTGCGCCTGCTGGTAACAATGGTGGCGCTGCTGCTGCTGCTGCTGGTTATGGCGACGCTGCTGATTGTGGTGGTAGTGGTGTGGCTGGTGGTGCAGCTGGTGCTGCGCATGTGACAGCTGCGCCTGCGTGGGCTGCCAGGGGGGCCGCTACTGGCGCAGGGGCTGCAGGGGGCACTGGCTGGTGCTATCACCCGCCCCGTGCGCCACTTCAACCTCAATCTCAACTTCCATCAATTCCTCCTCCGCCAAGCATGCTACTGTCAGTGCTCCCCTTGGTTCTGCTGCTTCCGCTGGTGCTGCAGGCACGTGCATCTCCCCTTCCGCCAGTGGAGGTGGCTGGGCGCACGAGGGTGTGCCAGCTGGCCCCGCATGCCGGCCACATGCCATGGTATGCTGCTCAACTGCATCCGCTTGCTGCCCCTGTTCCTGTTGCTGCTATTTTTGTTGCAGGTAATGTAAGCCCTGTTGCTGTTGCTGTCGCTGTTGATGCTGCTGCTGGTGAGTGTCCAGGAGACGTAGCCACTGCGAGCGCTGCTGAACCATGCTGACAGATGCATCAGGCGACGCTTGCTGCTCTGTCAGGTCCCCAAAAAGCGCACCAAACAGCGAGGCGCTTGCTGCGGGTGGCTGTGGTGGCGAAAAGGGAGAGGCAACAGCGGGTGGAGGAATCGGCTGCACCATACTGTGCAACGCCAGGCAAGGCCTGCCAAACGGCCCTGCTGGCATGCAAGGATGGTGGCAAACGCCAGGCTTTGCGATGGGGCCAGCAGGGCTCTTGCCTTGTCCATGCTGCCGCTGCTGCCGCTGATGCTCTGCTGTGGATACATGAGTAAGGGTCACCGGGGGTTGGCCTGCCGATGGCACTATTCTGCCTGCAACGTGTTCTGCCGGCTGGGTTCCCGACTGCCCCTGGCCATCCACGCTGGCCAGCAACACATCCAAGGCGGTCGGCCGCTGGTGGTGTCGCAGCTGTTGGAGCATGCACGGCAGATTTGGCGGATCTGGATGGGCCATTGCCGTCATGCCTGTGGCTGGGCTGTGGAGTAGTTTCAAGCCGTGTGCTGCTGCGGGCGTGGAAGCCCCCCACCCGCAATTGCCACGCTGCTGGTTGTCGCCAGTGCCATGCCGCACCATCAAGGCGTGACGGTTTGCGGCTGGCTGCTGCACGCCCCCATTGCTGGCATAATCAGACACATCATACGGCACATGCTAAGGCAGCGATGGCTGTACCCAGCGAGTGGGCATTCCTCCGAAGCCGGAGGCGGCGGGCGCACAGGCAGGCAGGCAGGCAGGCACGCGAGCGGTGTGTGTGTGTGTGTGTGTGTGTGTGTGTGTGTGTGTGTGTGTGTGTGTGTGTGTGTGTGTGTGTGTGTGGAAAGGGTACAACTAACAGCCTGGCAGGGTCGATAGAATACCACTATGCATACCACGGTGCTGGGTGCGGCCGGGGAGCCGCTGTTGCGCAAGTGCCTTGAATTAAAGCCAGCATCCTCCTTATGTCTACTGAAAAATAATAATCTGCTAGAGTGTGGTTTTCGGCTCGGAGTTACTCCATTCAAGAGGCCGTGGGGGCCAGTAGACGCGCAGCAGGTCCGCAGCACGGACAGCAGCGCCGTAAGCGTTGGCGTGCATATTATTACGCGATGTGCAGCGCGTTACTGGAGGGCAGCCCCTGAGGAACGGCCCGTGACATGGAGTTCGGCCTGTGACTGGCGGGCAGCCCCTGACGTGGAGTTCGGCCCGTGACTGGAGGGCAACCCCTGACGTGGAGTTGGCCTGTGACTGGAGGGCATCCCCTGACGTGGACTTCGGCCCGTGACTAGAGGGCAGCCCCTGACGTGCAGAGTGGCCTATGTGTGATCTGGGGCGCCGGCGCGCTCTGCCGGGCCAGAGCGATCTGCCCGGCGACCGTTGTATGCACAGATCATCGTGGCATCCCATTTTTCATTGGCATGGAGCAGCTGAGAAACTTGAAACTCCCAGCTGTGCTTGCCCCGCACCTCCTGCCACATTCCTGTCCGCCTGTGCCGCCATTGCTGGGCAAGCCTAGGACCAGACAGCTCATTTCCGCAACAGCAATACCCTCAAACAAAACTTCTTCTGATGGTTTGTTACAACAGAGGCAAGGGCATAAAATCAACTACCAAGTCGCAGACACACAGACAGACAGATAGACGGCAACCGCGCATCAAAGAATGGCCATTAATCGATGCATGCTCAGGCAGGGCAGTGGTGTTGGTAAGGGCCAGTTAGAGGTGTAGGTAATCAACAAGCACAGACTTTTGTGGCTGCCCAAAGGACCCAGCATGAAGGCGCTGGTGGCCCTGAAACATTGAGTGCTCGGCCGAGGTTGGCCACCCACCTACCACCACACCCTTTACCACGACTGCATTGGCTTCCACAGCATGGGGCCAGCTCACTCGTTGCAACCAATCGCCTTCACACGCTCTTCTGCGGTTGTGCAAACAATAGTTTCAATCCCGTCCCTCACAGCAATAGCCGCAGTGCCACCGAACGCTTGCTGCATTGTCACCTTGTGCCGCACCTTGGGGCCTTGGCTGGAATATGACTGAGAGTCGGTTACAATGCAAGGGCAGGAGAAAAACCTACACCGCTTGCTAAAGGTCTGAGCTCTGCTACCAGGAGTGGGCACAGGGTGCAGGTGCTCCATTCTTGGCAGCGCCACATGGCACATCATGGCGGGGGCTGCTCTCTTTTCCTAGTGTCCCATCAGGGTGAGGGCTGCTCCAGCAGTGCGTAGTTTGTGCCGCTGGCAAAGCCCAGCATGGAGCTGTCCATCTTCTTGCCCTTCTTCTTCTTGCCAGCCGCCTTGGGCACCTGCGACAAGGAACATGCTGACAGGCATGGGAATGAGCCGCACAGTACGCCAAGCACTGCTGCATCGCTTGGGAGTAGGCGGGCCACCCAGCGCAGCTGCGGCTGCAAGGTGTGCGCGGCGATATGTTGAGCAAGGAAGGGCTGAGCAGCAGGAGGGCTGGGCAGGACAGCACTTGCCTTCTCCCAGTCGCTGCCCTTCTTGGCCGGCTGCTGCTGCTGCTGCTGCGCCCCTAGGGCTGGGAACGCGGCGCTGCTGGGTGCCGCATAGCCGGGAGGGCCTGCCGCTGGCGCCCTGCTAGCAGAGGCAGCTGGTGCCGCTGTGGCTGCAGCCGTCTTGGCCTTGCTCTTGCGCGACTTGCTCGACTTGCTGGCTGCAGCCGCCTCCGCCAGCTTGCGCCGCATGAATTCGGCGGCAAACCGCGACACCTGCCCCGGGGTTGCAACAGGAGGCAGACAGGGGAGCAGAGGAGCATTGAAGGGGCTGGGCAGGGAAGCACAGGGTGGGAAGATGGGGCACACAACGCTGACGCCAGGACAGCATGCGCAGTGAGTGCCAGTCAACAGTACACACCCTGCCATTCCTGCCTTACCGCTGGCTATACATGTTGGTTGCCCCCGCGCCCCCC
>JAAMXP010000667.1:114958-128837 GCA_019693395.1 Ettlia oleoabundans
CGCGCGCCGCCTCACCGCAGGTGATGCTCCCAGGTAGAGGGTGCAGTACTCTGCCAGCTCGCTGTTTGATTCCACAGTGAGCAGGAACTCGCAGAGCGTGACATCGGGGCTGCCAGTCAGCTCACGCATCTGCTCTTGGCACCATGCACGGAAGGCACCTGCGGTGTGCATGTGTGCGGGATGCATACAGACAGGAGGGCTGCGGTCAATGTGGTGACGTGACATGACATCATGCACAGGTGGGCTGTCCAGCTGGCGGCAGCATGAGCGGTGAGGAGCGACGGTGGCCGCAGCCTGAAACCGTGGCGTGCTGCGTGTTGGCAGGCTGGCCTGGGCTGCCCAGCAGGTTTGTGGCTGCAAGGAGCGCACCCTGCAACGCACTGGATCCCTCAGTCAGTGCCTCGCTGATAGCGGCGGCGTCAGCCGGGTCGAGGGCTGCTGCAGCAGGGGCTGCTGCTGCAGGAGCGGGAACAGGTGCGGCGGGGGCCGGCTGCCTAGTTGGGATGCTTGTGTGGGCCGGCGGCGCGGGAGCGGTGCGTGTCGGCGGAGCAGGTGCGGGGGCTGGGATGGGGGCTGGTGTGGTGGCAGCCACTGCTGATGCCCAGCCAGACTTGGGGGCAGGAGGCGCAGCCTTGCGCGTAACAGGAGGGGTGGCAGCCGCGGGCCTCGCAGCTGGCGGCGGTGGCGCCGATGCTCCCGGCTGCACGCCGTAGTCCCAAAACAGGGACCCATCCTCATCGTCCCCAGTGGATGGTGCAGCCGCTAACGAGCTGCCCTTCGGAGCCGTGTCCGCCTTGGAGGCGGCAAGGGCGGCGGCAAGGGTGGCGGCATTTGCTGCCTCTGCCGCACGCTGCCGCTCCTCCTCCTCCTGAATCTCCCGCAGCGACAGGCTGCATGGCATGACAAAGGTGCACAGCAACAGCAACAACGTCGTTACAGAGAACACAGAACCAACACTCAGCAAGCTGTCTTGCAACCTGAGGGCGGGTGGCAGGACACTCGAAAAGCATAGCGGCTACCCCTAAGCAGCAGCGTGTGTGGACCTCTTTGAGAAACACTGCCACGTTGTCAGCAACTTTGATACATACACCCACCTCCCGCCGCTGATGTTGCCACGGGCTGCCTTTGCCCAGCCCCCAACCGGGGCCACTGCACCCGGTGGTGCCGCTGCTGCCGCTGCTGCCTCCTCCGCCGCCAGCCGCGCCGCCCGCTCCGCCTCCTCCTGCTGGATCTCAAGCAGAGTCTTGCCTGCAGCACCAAGTGGGCCAGTGGGTCAGGGGTGACATGTAGCATACACAGAATGCATAGCATACCATGTGCGCAGTGGGCTAGTAGCCAGGCAGCTGAGTGGCACATCACCCCGTGTGCAGGCACCAGCAGACGAATAGCTGGGAGGGGAGGCCACAAGAGGCACACGTGCGGGTGAACTTGATCAACAACGCCACCAGGCCAAAGGATGGAGCAAGCATGGAACCAGGCCCACCCACCCGTCTTCTTCTTGGGGGCAGCCGCTGCCCAGGGCGCAACCTTGGTCTCAGGACGCGGCGCCTGCGGCTGCTGGGGTGCAGGCCGGGGTGGAGGAGGTGGCGGTGGCGGCAGTGCTGCCTCCTGCTCCGCGGCATGCTGCTGTTGCTGCTGCTGCTGCATGAGGGCTGCCTCCTGCTGCTGGCGCCGCTCCTCCTCGAGAGCTTCTGCGCGCCTGTGAGCCTCTGCCGCCTCCTGCTGCCTCCCCTGCGCCTCCTGCAGCTCCTGCTCACGCTGGATGTCAAGCAGGGAGGGGCGCGGGCCCGCAGCAGTAGCACCCGGGGCATGTGCCGGGGCTAGGGGCTGCTGCCTGGCGGCGGGCGCTGGTGCATGCGCATGTGCAGGTGCAGGTGCCGGTGCAGGCTGGGGTGTGGGCTGTTCCAGTGCAGGAGGCGGGACAGGCTCTGTGAGCCAGGCGGGGAGCTCGGCGTGCTGCTGAGGCTGCTGCTGCGGGGATGGAGCGTGTATTGCAGCAAACTGCTGCTGCTGCTGCTGCTGCTGCAGGTGGTGAGGCAGGGGAGCGGGAGGCAGGTGTTGTGGCGGCATCAGGTGCTGCTGCGACAAAAAGGGATCCTGCTGTGGCAGCAGACCGGTGGATGCATGGGCATGCTGGGCCTGGAAGTGGCCAGCCAGTAGGTCAGGGTGCTGCTGCTGCTGCTGCAGGTGGCCGGAGCCCATTGCCTGCAGCTGGGCCAGCGGGCCTCCCAGTGGCAGCGGCGGCAACATCTGCTGCTGCTGCTGCTGGTGCTGCAGATGCTGCTGGTGCAGAAGCTGTGAGGAGGCTGAACGCTTGACGAGGGCGGGGTCAATGATGGGGTCAGCGGGCTCCACCATGCGGGCAGGCGGGGGGGCAGGCACTGCTGCCGACAACTCAATGTGCTGCAGCGAAGCGGCCAGCAGATCCTCAGCTTCTGGCAGCTCCAAGGACAACACAGGCGCAGCCGCGGGCTCTACCACAGGCTCCGGCTCCAGCTGCGGCTCCGGCTGTGCCTGCGACACAGGCTCCGCTTCCGCTGCTGGCTCAACGGCCGCCGGCTCTGTGGACGACTCTGCTGTTGCAGCAAAGCCTGGTGGCCCCACCGGCTTGTTCCACGCTTTGAGAAGGGCAGCCAGTGGCTTGAAGGGAGCGTCTGCGGGCTCGCCAGCAGCCCGCACCTCAAGCTGCAGCGGGAAATAGCCGGCCTCGTACCTGCAAGACAGGACAGGGCAGGACAGGCGCGGTGTGGTGTGGTGTGGGTGTACAACGGGCGACGTACGGCCAGGGGTGTGCCATCAAAGGGTGCAGGGAGTGGTGGGTGCATGTTGCAGCATGCGGTGAGGCTGCAGCTGGGCACTTGTCACGTAAGGCCAGCCACTGGATACACATGCTGTGCTGTGCTGTGCTGTGCTGTGCTGTGCTGTGCTGTGCTGTGCTGTGCTGTGCTGTGCTGTGCTGTAATAACAAGCTGTTGTTCAGACAGGCAGTGCAACGCTGTGCTGTGCTTGATGGCGCACCAGTCGATGATGTCCTGGCGGGCAAAGGGTCCCTGCACCACACCCTGGGGGTCCTTGTACACATACTCATCCGCAGCTGCATGGTACTGATCCGCCGCCTGCTGCTGGGCAGTGGAAGCTTCGCTCGCCGCGGCATCAGCCAGCAGCGCGCTGTGCTGGCGCTGCTGCCCGCCCCCAAGACCCTCCTCGGCGCCGCCTGCTCCCACAGAGCGGTGTGAGTAGGCGCGCGTCATGCTGTAGTGGTCTGCGACAAGTGGTGGGTGCGGGGCAAAGAAAGGGTGAGTCAACTTGGAACCCATGCGGCAGCCAATGCCGGCTGCCTACGCTACATGTGACCTGCAACCATCCGACATACGCAAGCAGGCCAGCCTTGGTTGCCGCTGGCTGGTCAACCCCCTCCAGTAAGACCAGCAGATGGTCCCTCAGCAACCAACACACCCACACAACCCAATCACCCACCCAACAAATAACTGCAAACTGCCAACAGTCTCTCCCCAGCTGTTAGCCCACTCAAGATGGCAACCCTGACCCAGTCAACCACCCTCCCACCCACCTGCGAATGCCTGCGCCACCTCAGCGGGGTCCACCCCCATCAGCTGCTCCACCACATCCACAAACTCGCCGTCACCCAGGAACAGCAGCGGGTCATCGCGCTCCACACATGCAGGCAGACGCAGCCTGCGCAGCAAAGGGAAGTGCAAGGGGGAGGTGTATGGGCAGGACAGGCGACAGGCTGGCAGGCTGCCCGTGGGGGCACTTGGCCTGGAAGTCCACCACGGCTACACATGCTGTCTTGCTTCAGGCTGAACTACCATACTGCTACAGAGGCTGAAGTTCCACTGGGCAAAGCAACATCACACGCAGTGTTGTGCTGCAGGGGCTGGGGTGGCAGGGATGCGAACCAGCATGATATGCACCTCGCAACAGGGCTTCTGCAGGCAGCACTGTGATGCAGCTCTTATGGCACACTGACCGACACACCTGCCCGAGTAGAGCAACTGCTTGTACAGGCGCGCCAACTGGTCGGTTGTGTAACGGTGGCCCGCCTTGCTGGCTCCCCACCGCATCTTGCCGCCCACGCCGCCACCTGCCGCAAATGTTCGGGAGACACCGGAAGCAGGACCGCCAGAGCCAATGCCGCCAACTAATCCACCTGCACCGCCCATGCCGCTACCGCGCCCGCGTCCCCGGCCCATGCCAAATCCGCGGCTGCCGTCCATGCTGGGTTCAGTGGGCCCAAAGCGAGTAGAGCCCAAGCCTCCACCACCCCCTCCAGCACGCCAGCTGTCGCCTCGGGGGGCGCCTGCAAGTCAAGTGCACCAGCGAAAGGGGGCGGGGTGAGCAGGAAATCAAACATGAGCAGCTGCTGACAAACAACAGCATGTTTGCCCAAGCCCCCAGCTGTAAGCGCACAACAATTCCATTCTTGTTGCTACCATTAATGAAGCCAGCACCCCCCCCGCCATAGAAAGGGGAGCAAGTTCAATAGTCGCAAGCCGTGATGCCAACTGCTGGCAGCAGGCAAGCCACTGCTACAGCGAATCAGCAGGCCACAAACAGAGACAGCAACAAAGTTAATGGCAACTAACATCACCTGGTGCCCCGCCACCGCCCCAGCGCTCGCTGCGCCAGCTGCCCCCAGCGGTGCCCAGGCTGCCAGCATCGCTGCTGTTGCGCCAGTCGCCGCCATCTCGCTCTCGCGGCTTCCAGCTGTCAACCTCAGACCCCCTGCCCCTGCCCCGGACCGGCACATCTGTCCAGGCAGGATTGTGAGGCTCTCCAAACTGCCGGCCTCCAGCCCCTGTAGCCTCGCTGCCGTTGACGGCATCGCCCCACCTGCCACCCTCCCGTCGCTGAACAGGCTCCCGCTCATCCTCCCGCCACCGGCTGCCCCCGATGCTGGTGTCAAAGCGCGAAGAGGCCAATTTGTTGGAAGAATCACTGCGCACTGCGCTGCTGCGCCATGGCCCTGCAGCAGCGCCTGCTGCCGCAGGCCGTCCTCCATCCTACACAAACGGTCGCAGCGGCGGCAGCATGACCATTGGTGCCGGGCTCGAGTCGCAGGTCCAGCCTGCCTCTCGCCCGGCAGACATTTAAGCCGCAATTGAAGCCTGGCAACCTAGCGTAAGGTGAGCCGAGAGGGTGCATGTTGCTGATGGCAACTCACCAGCCAGGCGCTCTGGGGCTTGAGCAAAGCTTCGGTGTCCTTGTCGTTACCTGCGAATTTCGGAGCAGTCGGTTTAATCGGATGGGCGCTCAGACCAGGTGTGGCAACTTCGTGCTGCCGCACCTGACATTGCGGCGGCGTGTGGCTTGGGATGGCAGGGGCTCCTGTAGTGCGAATGTCGCTGTGCGTGGATAGGTTCAACGCTACAGCAGGGCGACTTCACCCAACAATGGTGTGCTACGTGCTATGCAAACCTGGGTGAAGGAGCAAAGACAGGGGCATCGGTGATCAATCGTCAATTGCAGACTCTACCGCGAGCCTTGAATCTTCCGCAGGTCTGCGCCAGCACACAATCAGGCCGCCTGTTTGCAGATTTCAGTCAACCTTTCGGTTCGAGAGCAGCCTGTTGCAGAGACACTGGTGCAGCGTGCAGGCAAGCTGCCGGTTGCGGACGCCTGTGCCAGCAGTTAAGCTGCGAGACGCCGCGCTGCCGCTACTGGTGCCGCTACCCCCCCCGCCACCAGCCGCCTACGCGCTGCCTGATGGCACCGCCTCAGCTCCATGCCGATTTGGTAAGCTTCCGCGGCCGCGTTGCTTCGTTTCACCACAAGGCACTTGGGGGTGCACACCTTGTTCAGACACCTTGCAGGCAGCGTCGGTAGGGGCCAAGGCAGTGCAGCTGCTGCATCCCGGCAGCATTGCAACAACCACACTGACATGGCCCGCATTACCATCCATGTGCAGGCGGCACTGCGGAGCTACGTTCTTGCTGACTCGGGGGCCCAGAACCAGGCTGAGACCACTGTGCGCCTGGTCATCACCCACAGCAACCTCAAGGCACAGTTCATGGACATACGCCTTGACCTGCATGTGAGCCAGCCTCTGCACCCTGCCTGCGCCGCTGCCCACGCCTTGGCCCATAGCAAAATCAGCAACCATTTACATAAACACGGTTCTGCACAGTACACACACAGGCTGTCGCAACGCAACGATTCTGTAGGATGGTGATGGTACCTGCCATGCTGGCTGCACCATGCTTGGAGAAGCTGGAATCATGCTGAGCGTGCGTGCGTCCCCGTGCAAAAAGCATGTTCATGCAGTGCCGCTGCGCCAGTGGCCATCAACATGTTCCCTCCTCTTGTAACCGCCATCCTGCTTCTCTTTTTCCGGTCCCCCGACTGTGCAGATGAGCATAGACTCTGTGAAGCGCAAGCTGTGCTTCCACTGCGGCACGCCCCCCTCGGCTCAGACGTTGCAGCTCAAGGATGAGAGCGGGCGCCTGCTGGCCTGCCTGGACGATGATTCGCGCAAGCTGGGCTACTACTCACCACGGGATGGATTCCTGCTGCACGTCATCGATTCAGACCCAACCTCAATATCGGGTGCGTTGTACTGGCAGCAAGGGAAGTTGTGCAGCATGCACCAGGTGGAAGCTGGCCAACTGCAGGGTGGCGAGCGGGAGGGATCTGTGTGGGGGAGAATGGGTGGGGTGGGGAAGAGATCTATGCCTCGTCAACACTTGTGCTCGCTGGCCCTACCTGGCTGCCTGCTGGCCTGGTAAGTTGTTCCACCCTTCCCTGTTTCACCTAAACATTGCTGCTTTCCCGCCTCCCGTCCTTCCCCTGATGCTGCAGCCAACGGGTGGCTGGAGGATGTGAGCAAAGTGGAGAAGTACGTAATGAGTGACGAGGCTTACGCGGCCCGGGATAACACATACCGCAAGTAGGTGCACGCAAGGCATGCTGCATTGCCCTCCGCCGGATGCAGCACTGGCATCAACATTGTTTTGCTACCATGCACTCAGTACCCGCTGTCTTTGGGAATAATCTGTGCCCGCTGTGCTGCAGGTACAAGGAGGCGCGGCTGGCGGCCGACCCCACTTGGACACTGCAGAAGGAAATGGCGGCCCGCAAGGCAGCGGCGTCCGGGGTGAGTCAATTGGCGCTAATTTCATTGTTACGGGGCTGGCAATGCTGCGTGAGGTCTGGACAGCCCTGCACAAGCCCCACGGGAAGGCCTGCCCAGCTGCCTCTTGCATCCCCTGGGCCTTCAAGGAGTGCCTGCCATGCCGGCCAACCCAGTGTCGGCATTGTATCAACGGCCATGCTCACTGACCCAACCATCCTGGACAGCAGGTGCCGCAAGCCGGGCCAGCACCACAGCAGCGTCAAACTGTGGATGATGAGCACCAGGCAGAGGAGGCAGCCTGCATCCACGTTGGCAGCCGGTGCGAGGTGGAGGGCGGCAAGCGCGGCACGGTGCAGTATGTTGGGCGGGTGGGAGGCCTGCCGCTCGGCTACTGGGTGGGCGTGCAGGTGAGCCAGCTTTGACTTGAGTGAGGCCTTATGCTGCGTCACAGCCGCCCGCTGGCAACAAGGCGTGCGCTGCAAACCTACGTGTAACAGTGCTCGCTGGCATCGTGCGCACTTCTCGTTGTCTTGTTACTAAGCAGCTACAACACTATTTCTGCCTATATATTCCCTGAGCTGCCTGCTGGATCAACTGCATGTCCAACACGTGCAGTATGATGAGCCTGTGGGCAAGAACGATGGCAGCATCAAAGGCAAGCGCTACTTTGAATGCGGCCAAAACTACGGCGGCTTTGTGCGCCCCGCCCTGGTGCGCACTGGCGATTTCCAGCCCTTTGACGAGGACTTCAAGTTTGACAGTGGGGACGAGCTCTGAGTGATTGGTTCCCTGATGAGTTGGAAGGAACCGCATTTCATGCCGTTGGGGAGGAAGGCATGCTGGGGCGGACGGCTCTCAACACCATGGCATGGATGCGTTATGCCCCACATCGGTAACCTGTATACTGCATCAAGGAAAGTCTGCTTGGATCCTTTATTACATCGAAAGCTTTAAGTCTCGTGAAGGAAACGTGGTGCATCTGCTGGCAATGAAATAACAGCACCAGGCATGACCTGACTGACCCTCAGGCTGCACTGGCGGGCAGCGACCGGCACAACAGTTTCTTTGTGACATGTGTGTTCCACTTCCAACATCAACCACCAAAACCATCATGATGACTGGCTCAGGTTTATTGCCCCTTATCCCTCCTAGCGCAGCCCTTCCTCTTTTGTTTTCCCTTTCTGCCAACGGCCTGTTCCTTTCCCTAAGGGCTTAATCAACGATGTGAGCCTTCGACCGCTTGTGACAGTTGTACTGAAGTATGTAATGCTAACAGTCAACGGCGCGAGGGCGAGCTATTGTCTTGGCACAGCAGGAAGCAGGGTACATGGGAGGAATAGGTGGAAAGGGCAACGGAAGGGTCCCCAAGGTTGCCCAGGAAGCAGAGGAGCTGAGCACATCCGGGGGTGGGCAGAAAGGTGCTCATGTGCATGAATGGTGGCGGCAGTCCATGTTTCGAGATCAGTCGGGTTTCAGAACATTAAACTCAGCGTTGGCTGGGGCACACGGCATAGACAACGTATGCGTTAAGGGATGCACGCAGGGCACATGTGGTCAAAGGAAGGGGATGGTCAGGGGCAGGAGCCCATGCCTTGGCTCCATAGTGAGAGTGATAAAGGTAAATTGGGAAAAAAGGGATCAGGTCGGTCAGAGGACATCCCCTTCAGAAAAGGGCTGGACTATGTAGCAGCAGCAGTAGCGCGTCTATGAGGCGGTCAGGGCGCGCCGCCGCTGTTGGTGCCTGGCGCGTTGCCGCCCATGTTGTGCTGCTGCACGTCGTCTGGCAGTGAGCGCAGGATCCACACCATGCGCAGCACGCCATTGAGGTGGCGCCGCACCTCGCTGCACAGCCCCGTCAGAGTCATGCGCCCAATGGTGCCCAGCTCGGGAAGAAAGTCGGGAGACTCCATCTGGTTCTGCGCACAACACAAACATGAGCAGGCAGGCAGTGGTTAAGCAGGGAAAATGCATGAGGGTGGGCACATGCAGCAGGGAACTGAGAGCGCCCGTTCAGCATGAGCAGCGACGGAAGGCCTAACTCACGATGAGCATCAGCATGCTCGTGTTTGGCAGCGCATGGCAGTCAACGGCATCAACGTTCAGCAATGGATGGTGATCAGCCCTACCAGCCACCCATCAACACATATCAGTCGGGAAGGCCTGACACAGGCAGGTGCACATGCAGGCGGTGAGTAGGCAGGCAATCCTGCTGAGGCAGGCGTATGGGCAGGTGGGGTGCTGGCTCACCAGCAGGTTGATAACTCCCGTCATTGCGATGAGGCCGGGGTCTGTGTTGCGCGTCAGCACAGACTTGATGTTCAGCACACCTGTCTCAAGCGTGGCAATCTGCAGGGTCAGACGTGAATGCCAATAGTGGAGGGTCAGGCAACAAGAAGACCAACAGTCGGCTGGTTGCTGCTGGCTGATAAATTTCTTGCAGACGAGGAGCTATGGTGAAGCCAGTGAAGAACCAAGCTCGGTAGGCTGTTCATCCAATATATTAATCAGGTTGGTACCATATGGTTACATTTCTGAACCCTCCATGCATGTTTCTTGCCCGCCCCCACCTAACAGCCAAACCTAAGAGTAACAACATCTCCCTGGTACCCAGCGGAGCCACCCTTCCCACCAACCATATTCCACAGCTCCCGCCGCACCTTTGCTTGGGCCATACGCAGCTCCTCCCGCAGCCCCAGGTTCTCCGCCATCACCTTCTCCAGGTCAGCAACGTCACTCAGCAGCTGAATAGCGTTGGCACCACCCGGCCCATCCCCTGCCTGGGTGGGACCACCGGACGGGCCATCGCCCACGCGCTGACGCTTCTCCAGGTGGTTTATCACAGCTGTGAGATCTGCCAACTGGGCCTCATTAATGGCACCGCCTGCTGTCAGCTGTCCCAGAGGCCCTGTCAACCCATTGGCAAGGTGCGCTGAAAGGCTGCGTGGCGTGAGCGGGCCCTGTCCGGGCCCACCCAGCGCCTGCTGCCCGCCTCCCATCGCCCCCATTGGCTGCTGTTGGTGCTGCGCCGCTTGCTGGTGCTGCTGCTGGATCAGCGCCAGCAGGCCCTGTGGGCCGCCGCTGCTGGAGGGCTCCCCCATACCCCCACCGCCGCCATACGACATCTGCTGCTGCTGCTGCATGGGCAAACCAGGTTGCTGCGGCGTGCGGGTAGGCCCCTGCATCATGCTTTGCGGCCCCAGCAATCCATTGATCTGCTGATCCTGCTGATCCTGGTCCCGAAGCGCCACTGTATGCTGCATCAGCGATGCTGCAAGCTGCATGTCACCACCGCCATACTGCGACGGCGAGGTGGAGGGTGCGCCGCCGCTGGGCTGCGCAGGACCGGGCAGCATCCCTGCTCCTGACGACTTGCGTGAGCGCTTCTTGGCGCTGCCACCCCCTGTGTGCTCCAATGTGAGCTGCATGATTGTGTCGTCCACCATTTCTATGGTCACAGTATCTCCTTCCTGCACCCCGGTGGCCTCACCAAAACGCCGCCAACCCTGGATCATGTACTCGTACTTTTCCTGCGCAGCGATGCATCGGTGGTTCAGTTGAAATGGCTTTCAGAGGAAGACGCTGTGGCAGACTGATGGCAATAGGTGAGCAGCAACATGTATATCTAGAAGGAAAACACAACAGCGACGGAGGGGGCAACATGTGCGCGTGCACGGGGATGAAGCCAGGGGCGCTTACGTGTGCAAGTACAAACCCAGCATGCAAAGAGTGCAACATAAAAGCTACAACACTTTTCAAGGCTCAGTCACAGACCTCCCACACGTCTGTGCCAGCGCACGCACCTTGTTCTTGCGCTGAATGAGCACACAATCCCAGAGCTTGCCGCCCATGTCGCGCATGTGAAAGGGCCGCTCCACCAGGTGCTGTGGGCAGTAAGAAATACAGGGACCAACCGGGGGTGGGTAGGCAGACATGAGATTGATGCACAGATGACGCACATACATGCCACAGGGCAGCAACAGTGAATGTGCACTGGTTGTTCCTGTTGACATGCTACCAGTCAGCAGAGCGTGCAAGCTGAGCGCAGGGCTGGATGAAGCGATGGGGTCACGTGCCCACCTACTTACCTTCATGAACTTGTACACATACTCATTCGGCACCACAAACTTGTACTTGGGGGCGCTGCTGCTAGCGGGCAGCACCTGCGAATATGTGCGGATCAGCGCCGAGGGACGAGGGAGGAGTCAAGTATGGGTGATGTCGCGTGGAGGGAGTATCCTGGTGCGTGGGCTGAATAGTAAGGGGACGCACAAGCATCTGCATGGAACAAGGCTTGCTGCATGCGTGACATAAGCCAGGAGCAACACACCTTGGTACATTTACGGTCATTGATGGACCCCGTGCGTGGTGGAACAGAGGGCGCACCGCCGCCGTGCCCGCCCACCGAGCCCTCATCGTCAGTACTGCCACCGCCCTCCTGCAGCTCGCCCGAGGGAGAGGCACCGCTTTTCAGGCCGCCATCGTCCAGCTGCGAGGCTGGCAAACCCTCCATGCCCTGGTGCTGCGGCGGCAGCCCGCCGGTAGCACCCAGGTCGCCACCTGCTGCCCTCATCAGGGCGGCGTTGAACAGGCCCTCCGGGTCCACTCCCTGCAACCGGCATGCAAGCAGATCTGGTTGGTGAGGGTGGGGCTTGCAGGCACGCTTGGGGGGTGGGGAGGGGCACACGAGGGCCGGTCGCGAGGTGTCTGGTGCCCCTCCCAGCTGCAAGCGGCGCGGCCCGCACCTCCATAAGGCCAAACAGTCTGCTGAGCTCTAGGGCGCTTGTCATGAGCCGGGCCCAGCCCTCCTGCTGTTAGGATGGCTCCCGAGAGGTGTGCCGCGCCCAGGGGCAGCGGCCGCCCTCGTTTCCTGGCGAGCCCCAAGAACGGGTCAAAAGGCGGCCGAAAACGCAGTACACTCCGGTCGCGATAAACCGCAAGCTTGTCCGGGTTGTGCGGCACCCGGGGTTCGACACCCGGCGACGCAGCTAAATCGAAAGGCCCGCTTGCAGCCTGAAAACATGGAGCGGGCATGGCCAGATGCCTGGGGGGCCTGGAAAGGAGGATGATGTGTGCAGTGAGGCCCTTGTGCCTGCGCCCAACGCATAATCAAGGGGGGAAACGTCGCCCTGGAGGAGACGATTTACCACAATGGAAGTGTCTTCCAAGCTTGAACAAGTTTATCAGGACCTGCGCTCGGACAAGGCGACACGCCGAAAGGTATGTCAGCGTTGTACCCAGATAAGGTGCAGAAACACAGCCCAGCAAATGTGCACTCGGGGCACCTCTTGATCACATGTCACTGCTGGAGCTTGCCTCCGCCGCCACCGCGCCGCCAGCTTCTCACCTGCTGCGCTGCCACTCCTTGCCCCTGTTGTTATAGGATGCGCTCAAACAGCTGCTCTCAATCATGGACAGTCCCAAGTTTCTGCAAGGCCTAGACGAGGCGACAGCCTGTCTGCTGCCAGATGCCACGGTGCCCGCCGCTTCATGGCCTGGCCTGGCCCACGTCATCACACGCACAGTGGGGGAGGGAGTGCGAGCAGCGGCCAACCGCAAAAAAGGGCCGGACGCCATGCTGCAGCGTGCCTTTCGCCTCATGATGACGCGTGCAGAGGAGGGGGAGCGGCGTTGTGGGCACGGCCGCCTGCTTCTGCGTCGAGCAGGTGCTCTCTTCCGCCACGTGGCTGATGTACTGGAGGCTGCAGGCCTCACCTCAGCCATAGGGCTGGACTACTGTGCTGCCCTGCGCAACCAGCTCCTGACTGTGCCAGACTACTGCGCCTGCTCAAACGCCACAACCTTTCAAAGTGAGGAGTGAAGTTCTGGAACAGAGGGCTGACCAGTTGAAGCAGCAGTTCACATTTGCTGGGGTAGCCTGACTGTTTGCTTCCATCTTTCTCTGCTTCATCAGCATCTCTGCAGCAGCAGTGGGCGGCTGCGTGGGGATTCTGGTGCAGATGCCAGTTTAGAATGCCAGCCACCTGTTGCGTCACTGCGTTTTTCCTGCTCCTCATCCCCTGTTGCAGGCTTGCTGGCAGTGCACATGGGTTTCCTGGAGAAGGGCAGCCTGACGAGGGCGGCAGAAGAGGCGGCGCGAGCACTCACCACCATGGCGGCGCTGCTGGCTGCCTTTCCGGGAGACATGCAGCCCGTATTCCAGGGGGACTGCCTCATGTTCTTCTCAGAGCTGGCAGACAGCCTGGCACAGCTGGGCGAGAACGACGCGGGGTGCGGTCTCTGATGGTGACACAGAGTGGCAGAGGAGAGGGTGGTGGTGGTGGTGGTGGTGGTGGTGGTGGTGGTGGTGGTGGTGGTGGTGGTGCACGCTTGAGCCGGCAGTCATGCAGCTGACATGAGGGCGGGTAGAAGCACAGCTGCAGCTTTGTGAAGCAGTTTGCTGCCCTTCCAATTTGTCCTGCCCGCAGCACCGCCTCCCGGCTGCTGTTGCCCACCCTCAACGCCCTCAACCCCTTCTTGCTGGCCAATGGGCGGGACGTTGCCGCACAGCTGCCCGCCTTGCACGCCGCCTACCATGCCAGCGTGCTGCGTGCGTCGGTGCGCGACGCGCGGCTACGAGAGGCGGCCGTCACATACCTCCGCATTCAGCTGCGGCTTGGAACACTGCCACGTGGATCCATACACCTTCAGGTGTGACGTTAGCCGCAGCGGCAGCAACATCTTCAGCAGGGAGGCCTGAGACTGTGGCTTATTGCCGGCACCTTGTGGGTCAGCCAGCCAAGATGCAGCTCCGTGGGACTTGCGGCCACCCCCCCCACCCCCCAACCC
>JAAMXP010000669.1:0-15427 GCA_019693395.1 Ettlia oleoabundans
TTTCTTTTCAAGCTTTCCTTCCCACCTGGCTTGTAGCTTTGGCATCTAACTTCAACAGTTGTGGTGCTTGAAGCAATGTGGCGGCGATAAAAGCATCACGCTGGGATTGGTTGAACGACGGTTCCGCTAGTACATCGCGAACATACATGAAAACAGCACCAGGATACCTACGACAAGCGCACCAAGCTGCCAACGTGCAAATGAGGCACGGATGTACACCATGCAAACAGGCATGTCACCCAAAGCAATTTGCAACTGGTGATGAAGCAGGGCCGCGATAGCAGCACATAACGTAAATGAGCAACATAACCTGCCTTGGGTCATTGGCAAGGCAAGCTAATGCGTCTAGACATGCACCCTGAGCATGCCGCACTTGTGCCTCCGCCTGCTTGAACCCAGCCTGTCGAGCCAAAAAAACAGCCTGCAAAGCGAACCATGGGTAATGGGAATTAAACACGTGAGTTAAGAGCAACATGTCACGGTACTACGGTGTTAAACAGGTACAAAGCCAGTGGCAGGCTGGTAAATACATACAGCCAAGGGAGCAAGGTGGACCGTCCAACATGCCTCAATGGTATGCCAAAATGCACACACCAAACCGTACCTGATGCCAGTCAGCAGGGCTCATGGTGCTGCCTGCCGCGGATATCACATCGCCAAAAACGGCTTCTCGCTCTGTTGTTGACAAGCCGGTTCCTAGTGGACCCGCTTGAGGAGCTGATGCCAGGTGGCGCAACACTCTGAGCAGCATCCCACTGGATACACTGGCACGATTTGAAGCCAAGTATTTTGCTAGAAATTGTACTGCAGCCGATTCTGCTACACTCGACATTTGCTGGGCTGAACTGCCAACAGTCGTTGCGGCAAGTACTTCAGTGCCCGTTCCCATCGGTGCAACTTGTGTAGCAAAGGCGCCAGAGTCGAGCAGTGCTACCACAGCATCAACTACGGCCTGCAGCGCACCTCAAGAAGGGCAACAAAGGTGTTCCTCGTCCAAAAACAAGCACTGATACCAAGAACTTGAAACCAAAAAAGATTCAGCAAACTGAAGTGAAACGGTAAGAACACTGGTTTCTTCCACATTACTCCGTTTCCGATTAGGGAAAAAACTCCCCCCATAAAGCAGCTGGAGGTGAGGAAAGCAAGGAAGGTCGAGCATAGCAAAATAATGACAAATATAGTGCGAGTGACTTGCCTGTGCCACCGTCCGGACTGTGCCAATCGGTGCACTTTGATTGCGGATTCCGGAAGACATATCGGCCAAATCTGCAACACACGCACAAAACGTGGTATGCAACAAAAATCGCACTGCGTGTCCCATGACAACTACAACCCCGGGCAAACAAGCACAACAAAAGGCAGCAAATGACAGCAAAGTCGTGTGAACCATGCACAGTAGCGGCAACAATAGAATTGGGCAGCGTGGGAGAGACCCAATCGGCTTTTTGAGCAACTTATGAGCCATGTTTGCCTGATTGTGGGAAGGGGAGCGACATGAGAATGTTGTGTGGCACCAGCAGATGGGGAGCAAATGCACGCACCATAGGTGCGCATGGTCCTTACCAGCAGCTACAACCGCTATTGTTGTGCTTATCCTCCGCAACAACGGCAACCAAAGCAGACGTGAGCAATAACATAAGTATAAGACAGACGCAACATAGGTGCAACCTGCATAGGTTGTGTGCCCATGACAAATGCACCCACCTGACTCAAGAGCATCCCAGCCTACCAGGCCCTGCTGCAGTAGGCCTAGTACACCGGGCGCATCTAGCTGGCAAAGGTACCGCAACGCAGGGCAAGGGTCCTACTTTGGGGGAGGAGGGGGGGGACACACAAGAGGCCAAGTAGCGGCCATGCGCCGGACAGCCAAGTTTGCAAGCGCTCTACCACACGTTCTCCACAATGACTTGGACAAAACACAGGCCCACACCTGGATGGTGGGTGGCATGTGGTCCAGTATGGCCACATCACGGGTGTGCGCCATTTCTCCCCATAGCCGCCAACAATCCCACACTACAACAGAGCGGAAACAGCGAAATGAGCTGGCGCCCTTTTGTTGCTCTGCCTATCATGTATGACGACCAAACATGGTTTGCACCATCATACCCCATGAGCACATAAGATAGCACCTGACTGCGAGGTGCTGCGCACAAGGAAGGCAAGAACTTGCGCTTTGCTTCGTTGTTGTTGCTCGAATGGTGCTTGCCCTGTACCTACATGTCACACAGGAAGCCACAGGATGATTTAGCATTGAAAGGGCAAAAGGGCAAAAAGCATTCGCAGCCATGCACGATGCACAAAACACCTGTTGAAGTGCATTAAGTGCAAGGGCCGTGGCTGTGCACAATGCAACATATACCCTTGCACTGGTTAGCAAGTGTGAAGTACCTGGCGGGTAGCTATGCCCCATCATGCAACAGCGAAGAAAGGCAAATAACTTGTAGCCCAAGCGCAAGCCTTCATTCTGCTGAAGCAAAACCTCAGCATCGATATCTGTGGTCACCGATGCTAATGATGCCCTTGCAAGAGCACCCACTGGTGCTACATCTGCCTCTGTGGCTGCCGCTGCTGCGATGAGCAACAGAGCAGCCGGGGTCTGACAGTCTTGAAGGGCGTGCGTGAAAATGTGTATAAGTGCCGCAAACAGGTGGTGTTGTATGCACAGCGGGATCAACTGCAGAGACTAGAACAATCAAGAGCCAGTTAGCATCTGGCAAGCAAAGTTTGGGAGCTGAAGTGTATAATCCACATATAGAAGAGTACCATAATCAAACAAGTAAAGTAATCAAAGACTTGGAAGCAGCCCACACCTGGTTCAGGTCGAGGCTAAGAAGGTTCATCTTTAGCACACACGCTTCCAATCGCTCAGTCTGTCCGGCTGCAACGCACTGCTCAACCAACAACTGCATCACCTGCAAGAAATAAGCATGAAAGTTGTGCGCTTGCCTCGCTCGGCAACAACATTGCTAGCAGCGTTGAAACGTGGATATAGCAAGAATATGGGGTATGTTTACATACCTCCGGGGCAACGCTTGGCACGTGGTCAGACAATATAAAGAGTAGCAGCTGCTGCAGGAAGGCAGCTGCTGGGGAAACTGTTGAAGCCGCAAATGAGTGTTGCTGTGGCTGGCCAGCAGTGTTAAACCGCGGAAAAATGTCAGACCACAGGGCCTCGGGTTGATGTACAAGTAGACAACAGCTGATTGCCGTGCCAGCAAGCCGATGCAACACCGTCGCCGATGTACTTGCTCCCTCCTCGTCCTGCTGATGATGATGCTGTGCAAGACCCTGTTCCACATATGCGCACAAAATGGTCAGAAGCTGCCGCCGGACCTCAGGTGTGGCAGCTCCAAAACCATCAGCAGGCCACGCTGCCTGCGCATCCTTTTGTTGCTGGCCCTGGATGTTGGTTGACGCCCGATAGATGTTCACCGCTGCCAACAATGCTGCGGCTAGCTGTTGCGGCTGGCTTGCAAGGGCAGATAGGCGTTGTTGCCAGCTCAAAAGCTGCACCACCCGGATGCCTATAACAAATTCAAATGCGGGAAGAATTCAAACATGCAGTAATCAGTCATGTAGTTTGGTATGTAACTCAGCAATAGGGACGCAACAAAAATGCAAGGGCCTCTACCCCAACAAGACGCACCTCTCGAGGTCAATAACAACAGCTGGTCGCCAAAACCATTAACAGATTGATGGAAGCTGTTGATATTGCTACCAGCAGCCAGCGCCTGCAGCCCACAAAAGCAGGTGCAATTGATGGTGCTGTGAGTAGTGCATTTGAAGTTTGGTGAAGCTACATGTCCTGTTAGATTTTTACCACGCTCTCATGCGCGAGCCCACCTGGCCGCTTACAATCCAGTCAGTGAGGGTCAAGGCCTCTTCTATAACGTCACTGCTTCCAATAGAACCCTGCTGGCTGCCAGTGCTTAAACACCAACTAGAGCGGTACAAATGCACCATGGTGGCTGTCTCCCCCTGGCTGCTTAGCACTACCTGCTCAGCAATGGGGACAGCACACAAACGCAACACTGAGAGGAATGTTGCAACTGTCTATGCAAACAATGCAAACACCAAGTGTCTACTGCAAGAAACACCATATTGCCCAATGGAGTGCCCATCAACAGCACACCACTGCAACAAACAGGAAGCGATGCAGTGGCACCAGCTTGTTGCGTAACACGCACCAAGGGGCCGGAGTCAAGGAAGTAGCAGCCACAAATGCCGGGGGCATCAGATGCGACACCGCTAAAATCAGGTCCGCCACCTGCGGCGCTGTCGAGGCTAGTGTTGCTGTCTTCATCCAGGACTGCCAAGACGTTGCTACCCTTAGCTTGCGACCAGGAGCGAAGAAACACTGGCGGAGGGAGCGGCTGAGCTGGCGGCTGTGGTGTGCCTGCTGACTGCAACGCCGCAGGGCGTTGTGGCTGGCGTTGCAGCAACTCAACAGAGTAGACTGACATATTATGATGCCAAGCAACTGCCAGAGTGACGCTGACTGCTGGCTGCCCGGCTGCCATGGCTGGACTTCCATGCAAGGAGCGGGTGCTGCCACTTAAGCGCCAGGTGGCATATGGATTGCAATGTGCTGGCGTATTGTTGGGTGGCAGAAACACATGCAGCATCTGCAAAGCAAGGGAACGTGGCGTGGTGCACAGGGTAATGGGGTCAGGCATTAGAATTAATCTGAGGCGCAGGTGCGGTCGGGCATTAGGCAGCATAGCTGGGCCTGCTGGTAGACAGTCGCGCCAAGCCATATAGATGCCATAAAGTTAATCAAATTATTGCGCTACAGCGTCATTCATGCAAAACTCAACGATGGACCTGAGCAAGAGGCAATACAACTGAAAAACAAGTAACCTGAATCTGTTTAAACCATGGCCACACATGTTGGCGCGGTGTTAGATTAAGCAGAAATGGGAACTGCAACAAGTGCGACATTGGGGCAAAGCTAGCTGAGCACCTGAAGCCTGCCTTCTGGTGTCAATGAGCACGCCAGCACAGCACGGGTGCACACCACCATTAAGAAGTGGCCCACCTCCTACATTATGCATTGTGACAAAACAGTGACCCATAATCTGGGGCCCGCATCAATTTATGAGGCGAGCTACGAGGCTTCAGAGACATAAGGTATTCATTTCTTTGATTCATGGAAACACCGCCACAAGGGTGATAAGTATTGACTGCCATTCGCACCGGGATGAACAAGGTTGAGGCGGCCTCGGCAGAAAAGTGCTGTTGTGGGGTGCTGCTGGTTGGCTTGCCGCCCGTGGCTGAGCTGGCACCATGCAGCGGCAGGAGAGCGCAGACCATGCCTGGGTCAAACGATTTGGCTGGGGAGGACTGTTGCAGCGGGATCAGATGGCTAGGACCTGCGCCGCCACTTCCGGTCAAGCCACCTGCAGCAATACCAGCCTCTTTATGTCTGGAAAACCAGCAACTCACCAGAAAAGGAACATGAAACGATCAATGGGGGCGGGATAGGGGTACTGGCGATGTGAGAACATAATCAAGTTTTACTTTCCATCTCAGCATGCCGGCACAAACTGAGCATGCAAGAGGCATTCAGCGCCAGATGCAGACTTACGTGCGAAACTGCTGATGGCAGACGCAGCCACCGACAAGTGGCGACTTAGGTTGTGAGCCATCAACCTGCCATGAGCATCAGCTGTCAGTGCCCAGGTTGCGCTGCCAGCTCTGCATACATTCGGGCATGAGGTGGACGCAATCAAACCAAGCATGAGTAACAATCAACACACGAAAAATGGAAGGGACGTGCGCATCAACAAGTTCGTGCTTCCCCGCAGCATGCATCATGGTGACCAGCAAAGCGCAACTGCAGCCCACCCATCAAGCAACGCAGTGGCTGTGACGGCAGTGGCATGCATGCCACCTAACGACTTGACCAGAGCAAAGTGCACACCGCCTGCAAGGGCCATTAGGGGAAACAAAGGCGAAGTAAATCCAGTTGCACTTTGCACACAATTAACTGGGTGCAGTAGAAGGAGGTGAGAGCTGTTGGCAAGCTTGATTCGCGTCCGCGCCATGGCACGCAGCACGTTGCCAACAACAACACAGCTAAACGTGGAAGGCACCCAAGCATCATCCCCACGTTCACCTCCTAGCTGCGTCTTCAGCTCCCAAACCCGCGCTGCTCCGCTGGCATGCCCAACAATCAGCAGGACGCCACCGCCGTGCTGGCCCATGCACAATGCTGTCACGGAATCTCGCTGCAGCTGCGACTGTTGATGTTTCTCAGCCACCTCCAGCAGCCTGGGGGCGCATTAACGGGAGCAGCGTACAGAAATAAGCACACATATGATCAATTGGCAGATAAGAAATGGCAACAGTCTTCACAGCCCAACATACCTGGGTGGCTGTTGGGGCTGCTTGCTGCCCGGTGCCGGAGCCGTGCCTGGCAGCAGCACAAAAGTAGTTCCACTGCTGGTCCCCACCGCAGCAATGCCCAGGTACTTGGCGACGGCACATGGTGGGCCGGCTGGCTGGGGACCGCGGAACAGCTGCAAGCAAGCCACATTGAGCAGGTGGGAGGAGGAGGAACCACGTGAAGGTAGATGAGCTTGCAGTAATTCCAAGTAGCAGGAGTCGTTTGAGTGGCTCATCCAAAGTGAATATTGCCAGCTCTCACAGCATACTCATGTACCTGCTCAAAGCTAGGGGACAGGAAGGCGCGTGCTGCAGCTGAGCGCCCAAGAACAGCGCCTTCAACAGCACTACCATTGCGGCCCCCAGCACTTTTTGCTGCTTCTGCAGCCGCTGCTACCTCAGGCTCAAGCTGCAGCAGGCATTGTTGAATGAGATCAGTTGAGGAAATGTACGCAAAGGGAGCCAAGCAGGGCAGGCAGGGCGGCTGGGAGGGTGGGGGTTGGGTGGGGGGCGGGGGTTGGTGTCTGGGGTGGGGGTGCGGGCGCGCGTGGGGGGGCAGCATCGTACGGCTGCTGCCACATTCGCGAAACGCAAAAGGGCATCATGGTGACATGAACAGGTTCATGGCTGCCAGCTGAAAGCCAGGTGGCTGCTGCCCTCTGATGCTACCACCCAACAATTACAGGTAAGCTGGGCAACAACCAAGCCTGTTCAAGGCTTCCTGCAACATATGTGACCTTGACCAGCAAAGGTACTTGCCTGGCTAACAATGCTGGCCAGCAACAAGTCGTCTCGGCACGCAGCATTGTCCTCCTCGTCACCAGAACCACCGAGGCCGCCAGCTGCAAGGCGCGCTTCAAGGCGCTCCGCCGCCTGCAGCAGCAGCTCCTCGGGCCGTCGCTGTTGTTGAGACTGCTGCTCCGGCTCTGGTAATGAAGGCTGGCCCTTGATAAAAGATTCACTTGCCTGCGCTGCCTGTGGAAGGGCAGGCAATTGCTGCCCTTGTGCATAGCTGTCACCAGAAGCACTCCTCACCGCTCCCTCATCGCCTTTCCTAAGCAGGCCCATTGGGGCACCCGCAGGCGGTTGCTCCTCGTGGTGCGGGGCCAAAGGCGGTGACAGGCTTGCCTGCCGTGTCTGCTGGACATCTGGAGCCAATGCCTCGCTCTCAGAGCCAGCATCTGTCTCAGTTGACACATCAGAAAGCCCGTCAGAGCCATCATCAGGTGCAACCTCGGCGGCATTGACCGCTGCATGCTCTGCAGCGCCAGCAGTGGCTGGCTGTGGCAGTGTAGCAGCAGCCAAAGGCTGCCCGCTGCGGACTGTCAAGGCAGGCGGAACCCCAGCCGGCAGGAATGGGGCTTCTGCGCCTTCTTCTTCACTTGAGCCGGACTCGATATCTGACAGCCCGCCTGACAGCTCACCTCCCAAACTGGCCTCGCTGCCGCCATCTTTTGATAGACGAGCAGATTGCGAGGTAGACTCTGGCATTTCTGCTGCGGCCTCTGCTAATGCCACCGCAGGCTGCGCTGGCTGTTGCCCAGAGCATGCCACCTCAGCCAGCCCATCGTCCAGAGCCAGCAGCGGCATGCTGCTTGCACCTGCGTTGCTTTCTGCTGCTGCTCCTGATGCCGCTGATTGAGCTGACGGCAATGGAGACTGTGCGGACAGCACCAGGTCTCCAAACAAGTCTTCACACTCCGCTGTAGCTGCAGCTGTGAGGAGTGACGCCTGTGCTGGAGCCGCGGGAGCGCTCACAAGCACCGCGCCGCCATCTCTCAATTCGCTCTTCAGTTCCAAGCTAGCTGGAGCAAAAGAGCCAGCTGCTTCTGGCACATACTGCAATCCTGCTGCCTGCATTGATGCTCGTGGCTGGCCTGGCTGCAGTGTAGGCTCTGCAGTACCCACCGTAAGGCCAGCGGCGCCATCCCACTCTGGTTCAGCTGCCGATGGCGAATCCTGCAGGGGACGTGATGATTCCGTAGCATCATGGCTGCCAACTGTGAATTCTGGAGCTGCTACTGCACTTCTGTCGGTCGCCTGCAGATCACTCGTCGAGACGACTGCACCGGCTGCTCTGGCTGGCGCTGCCGGCTCTGCTGCTGCCGCTTCGCCTGGCAGCTCCCCTATTGCCTCGCTGCCGGGCCCCGGCTGAGAACAATCAGCCTGTGCCTCGTTCACGTCCTGTAGGCAGGCCGAAGCGACCAAGTTGAGAACGCAAACTGATCCGAGGCCGGTGGTCGCCACATTTGCTGTCGTCGAGAACATCAAGCGCTGGCCCACCTGTTCATCGTCGCTGCTGAGGAGCTCATCTAGCAGCCTGTCCACCGCAGAAGCCATGTGCAAAAGAGTCGCGGCCGTTTACAAGCGAGGACTTGTGTCGAAATTCATTGCTACGATTGTCCAAAAAAGTGTACTGCGCCCAGTATGGTCTGCAGGGTTCAGTTCCTAAGAGCTCACAAGCGCCAGCACACGCCACGTGACACTTGAGGGGAAACATGCCCACTCCTGGCTGCATTGGCAAAAAAGGTCCACATTGCTCAAAACTGTCACTGACCTCGACACGCTGCACAGCCGAACCAAGCTCAGGACTGCTCGAAGTGTTTCTGTCGGCTGCGCTTGGCGAATTGCATCGCGTAAATAAACCCACATGGCATCACAGACGCAGAGCAGCGGCTACAGCACCGTTGCGCTGCTATGTGCGTGCGGCAGCAGTGCGCTGGCAGGGCTTGCGCTGGGCTATTCTCTAGCCCACCGGGAGCTGGGAAGCAGGGGCGGCAAAGGCTCCGGGGGACGATACTCGCCCAGCAAGCTGTTTTATGGCGCGCGGCTTGGGGCTGACGGCAGCGCAAGTGCAGACAGCACCCCAGGTGGGGCGGTGGGACTGCATACTTGCTGTGCCACCTGCTACTGCTCTCACACCTGATTTGCCATGCTTGTTGCTGCAACGATTTTGCTGCAGAAACAGCAGCTGTCCTCATGTTGTTGCTGCCACTTCAACTCAATGCTGTGTGCTGTCTGGGCTCCCCACTGCCGCATTCCACGGGAAACATATGATTGTGTGCAATGCAGCGGCCACGCCACGCAGCTTGTCACGACAGGACACTGCTATGGGTCCTGGCTTGCGCATGGTGCTGCTGGTCCGGACAGATGTGCCGCTGAGTCGGCAGGAGCTGGCGGAGCAGGCGTCCCGCACCGTGCTGGGTATGCTTCTGGCCTTACTTGCAGCGAAAGGCCCCGCCCCACCTGCCCACCTGAGCTCAGTGTGTACAGCTAGGTGCATTTGACAGCGAGTGTCATGCATCCATTGACTGTCCGTGCTCACTTGCTTGTGCTGCAGGTATGTTCAAGAAGCAGTACAAGCGCAAGGATCCCAGCCTGCGGCTCTGGGAAGAGGGAGGCTCTCGCATCAAGGTCCGCCTGTGTGGTTGCAGCCCAAATTCGGCTTAATACGAACTGCCCGCTGAAGTGGCAGTGAGCTGCTTCCAGCCGCCTTGTTGACTCCACGAAGCTTTGATCCCGCTGAAGCCGCCCTTCCTTTCCCTATTGCACGGCCACCATGAGCTGCACGCCTGACAACGCACTGTCGTGACCCTCCTGGGTTTTTCAGGTGCTGGGTGTGGACTCGCAGAACGATATGCTGCTGCAGCAGGCGGCGGCACGTGCACTCACCATCCCCACACACACGTTTGCTGGATCAGACCGCGTCAACAAGCAGCGCACGGTGATGGCCATAGGCCCCGCCCAGGCGGAGACGCTGGAGCACATCACAGGGCACCTCCGAACGCTGGCAGGCTGAGCTTCGTTGCACCATTCGACTGTGTGACCCATGATGCCAAGTTTGGCGACAAATATCGCCAGAACACTGGGGTGCCAGGAACCAAGCTAGGCACATCTGCACGCCCCTTTACTGTGAGATTGTAAACCAGTTGACCATATATACCTGTTTGCCTTTCATGAAGTGTTGCCTGACTGCTGCTCTTCCCTGCTTTCGTGTGAGGTTTTTTCTGATGCACTTCTCTTGCTTAACCAATGCAATCTCTATAACATGAGAGCTGACAACAGGATGCCCCCATGGGTTGGGTAAAGGCAAACTGGTTGTTATGAATATTGACTAGTAGAGGGCTGCATCCAGGCACATCCAGGCACAGAAGCAGCATAGCAGTGGCCCTTACACGAGCTCGAGAACCTCGTGCATTTCTGCCAACTGGCGACAAAATTGTCTCATGCGTGGAACACGGCGCCTAAGTAATCTTCCTGCTGCTCAGGGGACCTCACTGGCCTCCTTCAGCCGCTGATACAGGGGCGCCATCTGCGGCGGCGGTGGCACCTTGCCCGAGAGGATCGTGTGGGCCGTGGTGACTGCACCGTAGCACTCTGCGTTGGAGTGTTCATCCACCGTCATCCTGCCGCCTGCATCAGGGCCAAGCGGGTTAGACAATGAACAGGCAAGCTAGCAGTTAGGGGCGTGACGCAGAAAGCGTGGCAAGAGGACAGCGCCGGCAAGCAGAATATATCTGTAACGCCCGCTGCCTACAGGACTTCATCATGGCTGACACATGCACAGCAAAGATTAGAGAGCAACGTGCTGCGCCATCAGCTGAATAGGAATAGTGGCTGTTTTTCAGTAGCGCACCACGCAGGCTGGCATCCAAAATAGCACCCTTGGCAACAGAGTAAGAGATGAGGTCCGTGTCATCAGCTGGTAAATCGTAAATATCCTCATCCTGCAGCTTGTGACCCGGGGGTGGGTGTGTGTGTGTGTGGGGGGGGGGGGGGGGGAAATGAAGTGAGTGCACTTACAAACCCTCTCAGGCATTACAGCTGGCCCGGGAAGCGCAAAACATACGGGTGCCGGCTGCAGAGCACGCACGGCAGACCTCCAGTGGCAACCAGTGGCAGCGCAGCTGCTTGGCTGGTGTCGCCACGCACCCCATGTCGCGTCTTCCCCAGCTGGATGCTGATGTCAGCGCCAACCTCAGGGTGAGCTCCGGCCTCCAGCTGCTCAGCCAGGGCGGTGTTCATTGATAATCCCACGGTGCTGATCTGCAAAGCGTCTGATAACTGGGGAGTCAGCACGCGGCTTACAACCACCGCAGCGCCTTGGCCTAACAGCAGAGATGATTCGACACAGTCAACTGCCCTTCTGCACTCCATTTACCATTTCAATGCCCACAATTGCGCCTGCCTGTGCTGCTGTGATGCGCAGGAAGCAAGGTGCGGACCACAATCCACCTGCAAAAGAAATGGAGGTGCTCCGCGGAACCAGCCGCCGTGCCGGTATCGGTTAGCAGGGCTGGGGGAGGTGGAGGGGACTCGTAGACCGTACCAGCGCAACTTCCACCGCCAACCTACCAGCCTAGCACACGGTTCCCACCTGCTAGCCTCCGAATGAAGAACCCGTGCCCCCGCTCCAGACCTACGACCAGCCCGGCTTTCGTGGTGAAGGTGAAAAGCACGCCATCACAGCGAGCCAATAAAGCCGGGCTAACGGCTGCTGTATGTTGGATCACCGCCAGGGGGCTGTGCCCGTGCTGGGCGGGCTTGTTGAGGGTGTCCAGCAGATCGCATGCCTCCTTGCACGCGTGATCGAACCGGGCAGACATTTTCAAAGGAAGTTGCTAAGGGTTTGAAATGCCATCAACCCTTCCTCTCCCTCATGACACGTCAAGAAATGGCGCCGGCGCTGGCGCTGTCGCGAGTGTGCCTGCTTTTGCTTTGCGCTACCCGCCTGTGGGCACCATAGCACCGACAATTGAACCACCGGCCCGTGTATTCAGACCTGTTCCTACGAATAATCTACATATCAGTCGTGATTTAAGCAACGACGTGGGTCACACCATGCAACAACAATCAGTGTGGACGTTCGGTATTGGCTTGCACATGAAATAGAATCTGAACATTCGTTCTAATGCAATGATGAAAGAAAGGAATGCCAGGTGCACTGCGTTATTGCAAATCATGATGATGCTGCCAGCGGCATGGTCATGGAAGCCCGGCCGCTGCTGCCACTGTTGCTGCTGCTGCTGCTGCGCCGCCAGACCGCCGATACGGCTTGTGTCGCCTGCTGACACAGCTCTGCTACCCGATTTTTCAACAGTGTGAAAAGGACAGAGGCCGTGAATAGCATCAACGACAGGACGCTCAGCGGCGGGCTGCGCAGCACCTTACCCACTGAGCTCCTGCAGCAGAGAGGGAACCAGGACCCGCTGCTCATAGCCTTCTGCTGTGCTGACACAGAAGCAGAGCGTACAATCAGGGTGGCTGGGGTGCCTAGCGTCTCGCAGAAAACAATGCAACGTATGCATACTGGCAGGTCAGCAAGTAGGGGCCAGCATCGCACCTGAAGAGCAGGAAGAGCCTTTTACGCTGCGCCCGGGCGGCTGCTGAGGAATCTGTGAGACGAGAAGCCGCGCTGCTGCTGCCTAGCACCTCCACCAATAACTGCAAGCCGGCAGGGATGATGGGGCATTGGCGAGCCGGTCACAAGCATACCAATACCATCAAGCATGTTGTGCCATCGTGTCGCTTGCATTGATGCAAGGTATGCGCAGCACAGCAGTGCCTGATGCCAACCTAACAGGAACATGAGCATGACTCACATCTTTGAGCTGTCGCTTCATGGCAGGCGACATGCTGGAGATGGTTTTGGCGGGATTGGCATCCATGGCTATGCGCCGCAGCGGCGCGTTGCGCCCATCCAGCAGCAGCGCAGCTAGATCAAGCCCAGCATCAGCTGCGGCAGCAGGGTTGACGCCTGCTGATATGTCGTCAACCGACCCAGCAACCGCCAGGCTGGCAGCGAGGCTGGAGCCACGGCCAACGCTGCTGCCCTCCTCCATGCTTTTGCCCGCCGCTACGGCTGCTGCCTGCTCTGCTGCCGCCAGCCACACCTGCCAGTCACGAGACAGACACATGGCAGCAGTTACCCAAGGCGATGGACACAGTAGGAATCCCAGGGCGACTTTGCACAAGGCAGCCAGATGAAACCGTGCCAACGGCCACAGAACAGAGGACAGGTTGCTGGACACTTGACAGCGGGCAGCGAAGAGATGCGTGGCAAGGGGCAGGTCGGGGGCCGGGGCGGGGCGGGGGGGGCGCGCAGGCGGCACTAGGTGCACTTCACCTGCAGAATCTGCTGCGTGGTGGCGTCGCTACGCAGCGAGCCATCTGCATTCAGCAGCAGCTCCCGAAGCAACGCCTGCGCTGCCGGCCGCCGGTCAGACAGCAGCTGGTTGAGCACCACCGGCATGCCTGCGACAGGGAGCTTCAGGAGGATATGTCAGCAGGTTGGGTGGCAGCCGTGGACAGCCAGCAGTAAGCAATGTCACAGGCACTTAGGCAAATGGCTGCGAAGCATTCTACAGCTACCAGCGGGTCCATTCCCCAGTGTTGCAACCCCACAACTGAGCGGGCGGAGGCACAGGCAGGCCCCCTGTCCTGGTAGGCTGCCCCAACCTGCTGAGATGAGCTTGAACTTGCGATCTACCGACAGCGCCACGCCCTCCAGGCTGGCAACAGCACGGAGCACCAATGGGAAATAGGAGGGCAGCAGAAACCTGCGGGGGGGCATAAGCAAGAGGGCATGGGAGCAGAAATGCCCGGTTGAGCACGCAGCATTTAGGCATGATATGGGACAACTATGTATGCGGGCACAATCAACGTGGCATGACGTAATGGGAAGATGTCAGCGAAAGGCGACCATCGATGCCCTGCATTCGACCAGTAGGCTTGCCAGGTCAGCTGCACAGCCAGCAAGTTGTCTTCCCGGCACACAGCCAGCCATTCACCTGTATCTAAAGGCAATCCGAAACAGCACTCTAGTGAGCGTGGTGAAGCTCAGAGCGGTGGTGGTGAGGCTGAGGAGCGGCAGCACGCTCTGCAGCTGCGGTTCAGCCGCTGCTGCAGCCGAGGGGTAGATATCGCCCAGGCCGACGCTGCTGCTGCTGGTAGCGCTGCTGGAATTGCCGGACTCAGATTCTGCGTCCGCCATCACTGCAGTGAACTCGCGGCGTAGATCCACAGCCAGCTGCTCCCTGCAGGGTGACCGGCGCCCATCCAGCAGCGCAACACCAGTGTCGCTGCAGCGTTCCTTATGTGGTCTAGCCCCAGGATCAAAGGGACAGGGCCCAGCCGTGCTGGAATGGAGGAGGTACCTCAAGTCCATACACCAACGCTGCAACACTCAACTGCAATGGTTCCAGGCTGACCGTTGCTGGGTTCCCTCCTAAGCAACCTGTTTTATTTGCTTCACCTACCAACATCATGTTGCATAGTCACACTTCCCCTTCCCAACATTGCACCGCGTTGAGGTGGCCCTTGGCACTCACTTGTCTGTACCCTCCCTCAGCAGGTCCAGCGCCTCCATGTCAGCCACCAGCCGCTCCCACTCACCCAGACCCAAGTGGACCAACGCAGACTGCAAGCAAGGGAGGCGGTGGAGGGCGGGTGCCCCTTGTCAAGTGTTGGTGGGCAGTGAGGTGCAGGGTGGGCGAGCTCAGGTGGACGTGTGAACAATCAAAAGGAAAGATGTCGGTGAAGGGCAGGAAGGCGGCGGCATAGCCGCAGAATCAATGACGATGGAAGAAAAGGGGGGGGGGGGGNNNNGCGCGCGGCGGCGCATGCACATGTCACGGCCGACAGCCAGCAGCCACCCTGCGCGGGGCTCACCATCATGGCCTGGCGGTGCTCGGGTGTGACCCGCACCACCAGCCCGAAATCGAGGTAGCACAGCTTGCCGTCAGCCTGCATTAAGGGGGGGAAGGAGAGGCACAGTCAAGCAAAGCAGCAAGCGGAGAGCTAAGCGCAGGATGGCTGCTGAGTCAATGGTCCCTCAATGGTAGAGCCCATGTGGGTCCATGTGAAAAAGCAACGCAAAGGAACACACAAGCCAGCAAGCGAGTTTTAAACAGCAGCATTTTAAGAGAAGCCTGCAGTGTCAAAAGAGGCACGGCCCCACCTTGCGCAGAAGCAGGTTGCCGCTGTGTGGGTCGCCGTGCATCACACCAGTCACCAGCAGCTGCAGGGTTTGTGGAGGCGC
>JAAMXP010000670.1:0-63204 GCA_019693395.1 Ettlia oleoabundans
CAGCTTGCCTGCAGGTTGAGGCTGCATGGTTGCTGTGCCTGGGTGTGCATTGAGCTGTACTGTTTGCAGGGCAAGGGCCGTAGTGAACTGCTGCCTCTCACACTCGCTCACCCAGGCCACTAACCTTTCTCAAATTCACTCTCGTTGTCCTACCACAACTGAGCAGGTGTCCCTGACCACCAGCGACTGGGACGAGTGCTCTGCTTGGCTCACCGCCCTCAAGCGCCTCATCAAGGCGCGGCAGATGATGGGCTGATAGTGGCAGCACATCAGGAATGCTGAGGTGCGGCAGCTGGCACCACATCAGCTTGACAGCGCCCCGTCACCCTTCACACCATGTGCAGTGGCAAGGGGCGTTTGCCGTGCACCGTCCAGTCATTCCTGATGCGAAGCGGCTGCTGCCAGGTGGGCAGCGGCATGCTGTGTCCATGCAACGCGCCTTCTGTGGTGAGCTTTGCAGACGTCTCAAGTAGCAGAGTAGTTTTCAACTGGTGCCTGTCACTGCAGTTGACTCGAGCTTTTGCTTGCTATGCGGTAACCAACACCTGATGTCTCTCGCTTGTTGTAACACCGATAGCACGACGGTAAAACACGGGTAGGACGACAATAAGTATAATTGGTCAATTACAGTTCTTGAGTGGTGCAGCAAGACACTCATGTTGGCGGGTTTGCCGAGAAGTAACAAAACTGCCGTGCTGTATGTCTGCCCATTGCGTCATGAGCCACGGCAGTGCTGCACCGCTTCAAGGCCAGCACCTGCATGCCTCGGTTGTTACTGGCCCGCGCTACTGCCGCCCCCAAACTGCTGCTCCGTATCAGCCTCCCAAGCCTCTCCCCGATCCTGCAAGCAGGAAGGCACACAGGGCGGTGCCCAACGAGAAGAGCAAGCATGAGTGTGGCCGCATGGTGCACCTCAGGCTGCGTAGTTGTGCCATCTGGTTCGGCACATGTTGCACAGCTGCTGCAAAGCCATGCCACAAGCAATGTGTCCCCATGCCTGGCACTATGCGGGACCATCAACCCTGTTCATAGACGCACCCACTGATGATTACGTGTCAGAGACCAAGGTTTAACAAAGGGCTGATAAGGTTACTTGCCTGCACAAGTATTGCCGTCATTCGCTCCCTCAGGTTCACCCGCCGCTCCCGCTTTGCCCCAGGCAGAAGAGCCGCCAGACCACCAACCTCCTCCACCTCTGCAAGCAGGCAGGCAAATAGCAGGGGTTAGCACAGGGCATAAGTGGTAGTATACACAGTAAAGCATCACACCTGCACACCATCTTGGTTGGATGCAAATGTATGGCAGAGGACCGTTACAAATGTTCTTGATTTTTGCCCTGTCTGTTGCTGCTCCGAGCCATTACCTCACCTTCCCACGGCTCTGCCTCATCCACCTCCCACACAATCAGGTTGCGCTGCCCAAGCGCGTCGCTGCGCCGCTCCTGGCGCCACCGTGCCGCCTGCAGCCAGCCAGTCAGCCAGCCAGACTCTAACTGCCAAGCACTCAAACCTTAACCAGATAACAACAAGATGCCATGTCACCAACAAACCAATGCATGTGCACAGCTGAGAAAAGATTGGGCAATGCCAGCGTTGGCATATGCGGATGTGCGTTTTTGCCTGGCTCACCGCAGGGGGCAGGTCAAGAGACTGGGCTGTGAGCGACTCGAGCAAATGGTCGCCCAGGGTCCTTCTGCCGCTATCCTGCGGCTGCTGCTGCTGTCCGCCCCGCTGCTGCTGCTGCTGCTGCTGTTGCTGTGCCTCCGGCGTCACAGCACGAGGCAGCACGCGCCTGTCTGGCCGATGCACCGGCACCCTCTGCTGCTGCCGCTGCTGCATTCCAACTGCAGCTGCCTGCTGCACAGCCTCCACCTCCATCTGCCCGCCCTGTTGCTGCTGCTGGTGCACTGTCGCTTTGCCGCCGCCAGCCATGGCCGACAGGAGACCCCAAGAGCTGGCAGGCAGCCGCTGCGACTGGCGGGACTGACGGCGCACCGCAGTTGGCGTGCCCATGCGGTACTGCTGGGGGCGCCCTGCTGAGCCTGCTGTGCTAGGCCTGACCCTCAGCTGAGGCTGCTGTCCGGGTGCCATGCTCTGCAGTACCAGCAGGGTCGCGTCTACCTGAACCAAGCCATCATGTTGCTGTGACTGCAAGCCGCGCTCCTCCTGAACTTCCGCACACAACACAAAGTCGCGACAGCCGCCAAGGCTGCCTAGGGCACCCGCCGCTGCCTGCGCAGCCATACGCGCTGCGCGGCGATCGCCCTGTGTGCCCTGCATCACAGGCCAATGTGCCTAAATCATACCTCAAAGATGTCGCTGCGTGCATCTGTCCGTGCAAGGCAGCATCAGACAATTTCCTATTCCTAACATACCTCCCAAATTTGCTACCCACCTGCTGCATGGCTGGCGGCATGCTGATGCAGCACAGCACGCCAGCTGCGCTCTCCAAGGCTCCAACCAAGAATGGCGATTCAGCCGCCGCTTGCACCGCCTCTGAAGCCAGGTGCATGAGCGCCTGCACATGCAGCACACATGGATGCTATGGTGGCCGTTGATACAGCTCAGAGTAACCGCCTGGTCGTGAAGCTGCTGCATGATGAAAAGCTATACTGCCCAGAAACAGATGGACAACACCCTGCAGTGATTTCTGTGCGTCCGCTTGCCAGGCCTATCATCCCCGCAAAACGAACCTGCCCTGCCCCCATGCCCTGCACCGCCGCTCCATCCATGCTGGCCTGGCCTCGCCCAAGCGCCGCCGCAGTTCCCGGTGCTGCCGCCAATAGCTGCTGCAGGGGCGGCGGCAGCAGGCGCCGGAAGTGACGCAGCTCGCGGCCATGCCACGTCAGCGCACCGCCACTGCACTTGAGCACCTCCTGAGCCTGAATCAGCAGAAAAAGAGGGGTCAAACGAGCAAGTTTGGGTTTTCATGCACTCGATTATGCAACTTCCTATGTCATCTCTGTGTTCTTGAGTTCTTAGCATAAACATCACTCCAAAAATTACCCTGCACCAGCCTGCAGCCACCCGGTGCTACACCCCACCTAACCACAGCACGCGCCTGCACCGCCTCAACAATGCACAGCACAGCGTGCTCCAGTGCGCTGTCAACAACGCCTGCCGCTTCAGCTGCTGATACCTGCAGTAAAATGCAGCGGCATTGCCTGGTGGCATATAAGAAGTGTTTGGTGGTGGCAGGTCCCGCCCAGGGCGCACAGCGAGTAGTCACTTGAGATGGACTACAGCTGCATTGATGGAGGCATTGCCCTGCCAGCGAAAACACGCTACCCTCACATACCTGCACGCCAGCACCAAGGGCCTGCATCAAGTCCTCCTGCTCTACAACCACTGACACATGCGCTGCTGCCCGTACCGCGTGGACCAACTCAGCGGCCTGCAGCGGGTGACAGCAGGTGATGGAGAGCGGTGCCCTCAGCTGCCAGCAGTGAATGAGGCTGGTGATGGCTGCATGTAGGGTCTTGACAACATGCCCGCTGATGGTTGGCAAGCATATGCTTGCCAACAGAATACCCAACCAGTGGGCCCATGGGTGTGTGGCAGCAAGCAAGAAAAGGGGCCAGAGGTGGGTTAGGCGCGTGCATAAGAGCGTGCCTGCTGTCGCGCGTCTGTGCCCTCCGAGCCGCAAGGTTGGGCCAGTGCCGCCACCACAAAGTGCCCAGCCGCCCTCTGAGCTGCCAAAACCTCCAGGATAGCTGCCGCTTCGGCGGGTGGGCACACTGCCGGCGCCAGGACGAACGCCAGGGCGCCGTCGGTGCCTGCGCTGATGTTGCCACGCCCGCCGGCATCTGATGCTGCTCTGCCCACAATGCAAGCCAGGACATCAGCTGGCAGCCTGCTGCCAGCTACTATTGCTGGTGTGGCTGATCCTCCATGGCTGCTGCCAGCCGTTGGCAGAAGCAAGGTGTTGGTCGTGGGAGCTGCTTCCAGGGCTGATTGGCTGCCAGCCAAGCACCACAGCTCTGCCTCTCGCATCTGTAAAGTGCCAGGCAAACTGGTTGGGTGACATTAGATAGCGGCAACAAACAGAAACTCAGGCCAGGAGAGCACCCTTTAAGGCAAGCATTGCTATTAAACATCCAAACAAAGCAACAGAGCTGGTTTTTAAGCATCGGCATGGCACTGACCCGGCCGTGTAGCGCCAGCCTGCTGACAGCGCTGCAACCGCGGCTGCCAACGCCAACCACCTTTACTTCCACTTGCGCTACGGGTGAAGACGGCGCATGATCGCTGCCAGGCATGCGCTCTGCAGCTGCAGCTGCAGCTGAAGCCATTGTTTGTCTGCCACTGCGGCGGCTCCTTGTGTACGGCCCGTCATGGCCCAGCAACCTATCCCAGGGCGGATGCTTGCCGTGCCATTGCTGACAGCAGGGCTGATATCCTGGCAAACACCGTGCAGCCACTTGTTGAGAATGTGCTGAGCTGATGCAGATGCTGCTGCTTACACCCATGTCTTAAACATCCACTCCACGTGTCTCTGCTGCTCGACGGTTGGCGTTGGGGTGGGGGACGCCGCAGCGGCGGGAAGGCTGTAGTGTGTGTGACGCCTGCACTGTGTTCGACGCCAGCACGTGCGCGAGCTGTTAGCCTGGCGACTCTTGCCTTACGCCCGGCAGACCGACCGAAAGGCACACCACCAGAAATTTGCTGGCGAAGTGATCAACAGTCGGAGGCCGTGAAAACCTGCCGACGCTTCCGTCCGTACATGTAACCAAAAACGCTGTATCAAGCAGCCACGATTGGACCTTTCTTGCAACGTTGCCCTTTCGGGGAATCCTCAACGAACTGTAGCCCTGCAGACACAACTACAATCTGAACCTTCAAAGCGCAAAGGAGTATATTCACCGGTTTTTAATACATATGCTCGGAATTCGCACGCTGCGCCCATGTTTTGCGTGCTGTGCCAGAGCAGCCTGGCCACCATGCGTGCCGGAAAGCCGCTGGGATGCGCCGGGTGCCCATGGGATTAGATTCTTGCTTTTTGACCTGACTATCCCCCTTCTATAGGTTCTGCAAGCACAACAAAATGCGCTGCAAAGAGGTAGAGCTGGGTGCTTGTGCAGCCGAGTGGTGGTTGAAAGATGCTGGTCAGCGCTGGCGTGGCAAGATGCCGCGCAGCAGGGCAGCGACATTAAGGTGAGATATTTTCCGCTGCTTCTTTTATCCTGTTCAAATGCTGAGAGTTGTATGTCATATGTTCCACTTTGCCGCTGTTTCACCTGTGACACTGGCAATCCCCAGTCTAGAGACTTGACCTGCACTTGATGCATGCAAGAGGAGCCTCCTTGCTGCTTGATCCGCTAAAATGCAGAGTGACTATGTATCGTTGGATCCTGATGTAAAACGTGCAAGGGGTCCCAAGTAATGTCGGGAAAGCCTCCCCAATGGATGGGTAAATTTTGGAAGCAAGTGGACACGTGTTCACAGGACTGACAGGCTCCATGCGTGCAGATTGGCCAAAAGCCATTCCAATCTTGAAAGGGAGCATGCAACCCAGTCAACGACCTTACCGGCTACTATCAGCATGCAAGCACCCCCCTGCCACTCAGCACTGCGTGATCGCCCGCCAGCTCAGCGCAACTCGCCTCAGTAATCAGTGTAAACCCCGCTCTCGCCGCGTACTCCCTATCAACAGTCCTTGCCCTCGCATAGGGCGCCGCCTATCTTTGCTGGGGCCAGCCCAGGGTGTGTGAGAGTTCCGTCGCCATCTTCTGCTCATATTGTAAGCTCCCGGCAAAGATGGCCTCTGCCCCGGATCCGGCACTGCTCGTGCAGCAGCTGCGAGACGTGCAGTCACGCATCGCCGGCACAAAGCGCAAGCTAGAGGAGGAAGAGGTGCAGTTCAAGACGATGTTGCAGGAGCATCAGAATAGGGCGCGGACGCTGCAGTGGGAAAAGGCCTCCCTGGAGCAGCAGGAGGCCCAGCTGGGTGGCAGTGCTCCAATCCAGCGGCGCAGCAGTAGCGGTGGCATCGGCAGGTGAGCCAACAATACTTTGTATGGCAAGATTGATACAAGACATCAAGCCTGGTCATCCTACCATCGATTGTCTGTAACCCCTATGATTGATACACGTGCTGCCCTTTGCAGCGGCAGCGCATTCAAGCAGCGCAGGACAGCATCACGTGGCCCCGATGCAGGCGCAGCCTGCATACCACACGCTGCCTGGCTCACACTCGCCAGCAACATCGCAGCCCCCCATGATAGTGTATACCCCACATGCAGCCTTTGTGCCAGTTCCCATTCAGTTCCTGCAGCAGGCCATGGCTGCCGATGGGCCGCAGCAGCACGTGCAGGCGCTGCCATTGCTGCAGCAGCAACAACCTGAACAGGCCCCTTTCCAGCAGCAGCAGTATGTGGTAACAACCCAGCCACAACCTGGCGCTCAGGCTGTGCCCGCCACCCCGACTGTCATACCTTCCCCAGCTGCCCTGCCCACCTCTGCTCAGCCTCAGCAGCAGCAGCAGGCAGTTCCTGCCCGACAAGGCAGCGCGACAGGGCTTAGCCCCTCTGGAAGTTTGAACCTGAACCAAGCCCTCTCTGCCAAGGAGTTTGTTCCGCGTTCAGTGCAGCTTCACAGCCAGCCCACGCCGGCACAGCATTCAGAGCCTCTTGCCACATCAGCAGGCCCAGCCCTGGGATGCCCCACTCAGCTACAGGATCATGCACTGGCTGCCAGTCCAAGGGGAAGCCCAGGGGCCCGCTTTCCACCTCCCGGCTTTGAGGCCCAGCAGCAAACCCAGCCGCCGCAGCAGCAGCACCACAGGCAGCCGCCGCCTGGTTTCGGTCCCCCGCAGCAAGTGGAACAGCAGGCAGTTTTGGTAGCGCAGCCGGCAGGGCGCGCCGCTCCCCCTGGGTTCAGCTCGCCTGACCCGGTGGTGTCTGCAAAGTCGCTGGAAAAGGTGGGAGCAGGGGAGCACCTGCACATCAGTCTGTCCTTGTAGCGATGCTGTAGGTCTCACTGGCGTGCATGGCCTACGCTAATTTCTTTGCATTCACCCACTGGCATCTTGCTAGTTCCTTTGCCTGCCGACAAAACTGGGCCAAATGATTGCCAACAGTTAGATTGTGGTGCAGAGCCGTCGCATGGTGGCAAAGCCCTATCCTCCTTTTCTGTTACTGCCCCATGCAGTCTCCCCTGGCTGCCTTCCCCATCCCTGGGCAGCCGTTGCGCCGCCCGCTTGACCATCGGCCAACTGATGCATCGCCAGCACCGCTTTTGCAGCTGCCAGGAGGATCTGTGGGTTTAAGAGAGGGGGCTGTGCAGGTGGGGGAAAACGAGTCAGATACAATGGAGGAGGGGCAGAGGGTGGTCGGGGAAGTGCCAGCTGGCCGAGAAGCGGCATCCTCACCAACCATGGCTGGTACTACCTCGGATTCCGATGAAGATTTAAATGCGGCTATGGAGGCAGCAGCCCTGGCCAATGCTGGTGGTGGGAATAAGAACAAAGCAGCGTTGCTCACGCCGGCTGCAGCCGCCGCGGTGGCTGAGCAGGATTCACAGCAAGGGCCGGGGGTCAAGCGAAGCAGGCAGCCAGCCTGGGGGCGCGGCGCTGGTAGCAGTGGCAGTGGCAGTGGGGGCAGCGAGGGTGCCGGTGTAGCGCCTGGGTTGCCTGCCCCCGTGGCACCCAAGATGATCAGCAGCAGCTTGGAAGGTGCGATCCGTGGGAGGGCGGCATCCGCTTTGCGTCCCAGGGTGCGCTGAGACCATACTGAGTTTATGACTGCCATATTGATAAACCTGCAGCTTGTAGCAAGAACAGCCCCTCCTGCCTGCCCCTCAACATCTGGCGTCTCCCCTACGATGCGCCTCAGCTTATTGTTGGCGACGCCTGCAGAGCTGTTGCAACTTAAGCACTCTGTTGCTGCTGGTGTTGCAGAGCCGGGCGTGGGTTCAGGCGGGTACAATGACTTGCTTGAGGGCGACTACCAGCAGTATGTGAGGCGCCAGCAGGACCCCAGCCCCCAGTGGAGCCAGCCGGAGAGGGTGGAGCAGGTGGGCTCATCTCATCTGATTCCTGCTGTGGGGCATTCCTGCTGGTGTATGTGCCCGTTCACGTGCCTGCTTGCTTGCTTGCTTGCTTGCTTGCTTGCTTGCTTGCTTGCTTGCTTGCTTGCTTGCTTGCTTGCTTGCTTGCTTGCTTGCTTGCTTGCTTGCTTGCTTGCTTGCTTTTGCAGCCGTCAGCCTACGCCTGCCTGCAGGATCCTGGCCATGCGAGAGAAGGCGTTGCCATTCTTTGCCCAAGTGCCTGCACTACTCGCACTCAGCCCGTTGAAAGCTGCCCCGCGGCTTCCTGGATTGCAGGACTTCCCCTCTCTGTCAGCGTCAGCACCTGCGCCCTCTGCTGGCAGGGCTGGCGCGCCGAGAGGCGCCTGGGGCAACAAGTGGGCCAGCGGCAGCCTGAAAGACAAACTCGCAGTGGGATGTGGTGGCAACAGCCCAGGCTTGCAGCAGCAGCAGCAGCAGCAGCAACCCAGGCTGGCATCACAGCGTGGCGTGAGTATCGAGGAGGTTGAGGCACGGTGTGGGCTGAGGGTGCCGGGCGACGCAATCCCTGATGCTGCCAGGCGAAGGTGCGTGCTGCTGCTGCCGCAGGCAACTACTTGTCATGATGATCGTGTTGTTGCTTTCAATGTGAGCTGCTATGAGTGCGTTCTATCAGTAGGGCAGCGGTGCTCTTGCGTTTGCCCCGACATCCAAGCCTGGTTGAAGTGTGTGCACTGCTTGTGCCTTACGTCGTGCAGGCAGGTGCAGCGGCAGCTGTTTGAGCACAGGGAGCAGCTGCTGAGGCAGCGACGTGTGGGTGAGTGTCTTGCTTGGCCACGCAGCGCCTCCCTAGCTGACTCTCCGCTGCAAAGCCTGCCTTTCACAGGTCGGCTTCCGTATAGCTCGGTTTGCTGTTACTCACCTGCTGACACACTTGTTTGCCTGCATGGCACCCTGTGCTGTTTATATCATGCTGGGACTATGCTTGAACCCGCAATTCGATATGGTTTTTACAATATGTTTTTTGCAGACCTCGATGATCCCTGCCACCCCTGGCGCCCGCTCTGTTGCTGCAGCAAATATCTTGGATGGCCTTGACCTGCACCGGGGTGTGCTCACTCCTGAGGAGCAGGCTTTGGTGGTGGACGCGGTGGAGAGATGGGTCGTGCTGGTGAGGCAGTTAGCTAATTGGGTGGGGTTGCCGTGCAGATGAGGAGCCATTTCTGTGGGATGGACGAAGCAGTTGATGCCTCCAGGGGTTCAGTGTCAAAGGGTTTGCAACATCAGTTGTGGAATGGACCACATGATCGTCACAAGCCATCATCGGCGTCTCTATTGTGGTGCCTAATGATGCTGTTCTTCTGTGCTGGTAACACTGCAGGGCCGTGCAGGGCGGTTGCGCGGCCGCACCTTCTCAGCCCCGAAGAAGTGGCTGCCGGGCAAGGGGCGCATGACGATGCAGTTTGGCTGCTGCTACAACTATGTGATGGACAGCGAGGGGCGGCAGCCAGGCGGGCACCGGCTCCGAGGGTCACTGTGTTTGGCTTGAATATGTCACTGCCTGGCTGGCTCTCATATGTTAACTTTCTCTTACACCAACAGCTGGTTGAAAGACCTTGTGCTTTCTGGGTTATTTCGAGCCACAGCATGCCTGCTGTGCATGATGTGCCCCTTTCCTGCCTTCAGGCATCATCCCGGAGGAGATTGTGGAGCCGATGCCGCCCATGCTGCGCGCGCTGTGCCGCCGCCTGACACGCTGGGGTGTGCTGCCCGCCGCCAGGGAGCCTGACTCAGCCATCATAAACATATATGAGCCGGTAAGGATAAAGTGAAGGGCCATAGCATAGGTCGGCCAGCGGATGATAAATTTGTGACCAACATGCGTGCGGTGGTGGGTGGGAGAGGTGCAGATGAAGACGTCAGCCGACCACGTGCTTGTCAATATTTACTGGAAGGATTTCACAATGTCCAGAAGAGAGAGCGGGATTTGGCATGGAGTGGCGGAAGGGTGCACACGAACATTTGCGGTTTGCAACATCACTGATCCCGGGGCGTCACTTTTCAGTCTGTTATTCCCTGTCATCCCTATCTCTCCCCATGGGTCATTGTGTGCTGCAGGGCGACTGCATCCCTCCCCACATCGACTCGATGAACTTCATCCGCCCCTTCTGCACCCTCAGCCTGCTGAGCGAGCAGAGCATCATGTTTGCACAGAAGCTGGTGCCGGCGGGGCCTGGTGTGTTTGAGGCGCGAGAAGGGTGTTCACCAGCCCTCATCCCACTCCCCACAGGTGGGCGGATTCTTTTGTAAGCAGACTGCGACACACGCACGCACGCACGCACGCACGCACGCACGCACGCACGCACGCACGCACGCACGCACGCACGCACGCACGCACGCACACACAGGACAACTATCACCGGCCCACCTCCTACGTTGCAGCGTGAACCTGCACCACGTGCGGGCAATGTGGTGCCAGGGAGGAACACAACGACAGCGTTGCGACAATGCTGGCACAACACTCATACATGCTTACATAAGCACACTAGCACGCGCCAACCCACACACACAGCTGGTCGCACCACTCTACATGCTTACATTAAAACACCGCCCCCCCGCCCTCGGCTGCAGGATCCTGCCCGGTGCTGAAGGGTCATGGCGGCGACCATGCCATGCACTGCGTGCCGCCCGTGGAGGCCCGCCGCATCTCCATCACACTTCGCAGGTGAGGAGGCTGCCAAGAGATACAATCTCTTGTTGGTAGATGGACGGCAGGCTGAGCTCTGGGTCTGGCATTCAGCCAGGCTGCCCTTTGAGCCAACAAGGTTGTTGGCCTTGTCACTCATCTACCCTGCTCTTGTTCGCTCTTTATCTGTGTGATCTCGCCCCTCTTTCCTCCATCTCTTGTCAGGGGTTCGCTTTTTATTCGTGTGCTCGCACCCCTCTTTCGACCACCTCTTCTCAGGTGTTTGCTTGTGCCCACAATCTGTCCCTGACACTTAGGAGTGCATGGGTTGTCTGGTCGTAGGATGGCTCCTGAGCACGGGTCTGCTGTCATCCGCGAGATTAGGACATATGAGCAGCTGCATGGCCCTCTGCGCTGGGTAGAGGCAGTGGAGGTGGAAAAGGCGGCACGGGGTGGGCGGTGCAATGGCGGCCTTGCCATCACTGTCAAGTGATAATGATTTAAAGCACTTTCGGGCCCACGCTTGAAAATTCTTCCGCTGGGGCTGCCACTGGGCATCGACTATCAATTGCACAGGAGTACAACGTTGCCCAGCATGCTGTTCTGATGGCAGCGACAGTATCGTTGTGCATATGCGTTGCTTTGCGTTGCCTTTGCTGGTATACTTACTCAAATGCATCGCATGGACCAGGCACAACTCCAGGTTCCCTGCATGCAATCTGTCAAGCATTCGTATCCGGTTACTTCTGCGGGCAGTCGAGCGGTCCTAGTCAACGCTTGGACTCAACGGCTTCCAGGCGGCAGTGGAGGTTGTTGGGTGCTTGCCGTAACTCAAAAACAAGACGACGATGTGCTGTCATTCTGAAGGTACAAAGTCACCATTGAAAAGGTATCTGAGCTGGCCATTCTTGCCTGCCTGTGTGGCTCGAATGCGCCATGCTGTGCCGCCATGTCAGCACCGTCCACCGTCCCCCACTTGAATTTGCGATCGGCCTTCTGCACTCGGTCCTAATGGAGCTCTCAAGGCGGCCTCGTGCCTATGAGGCACCGGGGGCGTGGGCCTCGCTCCATAGCGACGTCTTGAGCCAGTGCTTTGTGGCTGTGTTGCGGGAGCCGTCCTTGTCTTCCCTACGAGCGCATGCTTGCATCATGGCGACGTGCAAGGCGTGGCGGGAGCTGGCTCTGCAGGTGGGCAAACAGAGGACGAATGGGGTTTCGCCGCGGTCGGGCTAGGGGCGGTGTCCAGGCGGACCGGCTACCGCTTCCTATCACTTTAGGGCACAACTAAGGATTATCAATGCATCGGCCCATGGTCTCAGGGGCGCATGGCAGCCGCCCAGTCAATCTGCTCCGGTGCCTTTCTGTGGTGGTCGCTGTTTTGAACGCAGATGCCGATAGATGCCGTGTGCCCTCCTAGCCCTGCCATATTGTGCTGGCTGCGGCGCGTGAGGGTGAGGCGGCTGGAGTTTCAGCACAGTGCGGCGGCGCCGCTCGGCGAGCTTAGCTGCCAGGGCTTCGCCTCGTCTGAACAGCGCTATCGAGCTGCCATTTCAACTTTGCTGGCCACATTAGACTTCATCAAAAATTCTGCGGCAACCCTGCAGTGAGTGATGGCTGCGTCACCTGCCCACCGGCAGCAAAAGAGGCAGCAGTCTGTTCGCATTGCGATGCGATTCTCTCCTTACAGAACATCACAATGCACGGCGGTACATGCTGTGCTTGCATACAGGCTTGTTTGACAGCTGATAATGCCCGCAGCATCCAACCTTTTTTCAGCTAAAATTCTGCCATTGGATCGGGTGAATGACGTCCCCTCTTGTTCATTATTGACGGGCTGCGTGTGCTTCTTCAGGGAGTTGGCTGGGGTTCACCCGCGGGAGGGAATTTTGTACTTGACACCTTTTCAAGCGTTGGAGCGGTTACGCATGTGTGGTACAGCCAGGTGATTAATCAGGGGCACCACGATTCCCACACCTTCACTCTATGGATGCTGCCTCATGCATGCCCATCTGCAGCCTTCTAGCCTGCTTCTTCTTGCTGGCAGGCATCCAGGCATCGGCCCTCTTCAGTGTTACAAAGTTATCACATGTTTGATCACCCAATACCAACTCTTTGCTCTCAAAAGGCGCTGGTGTGCATTAGATTCCTGCGCTCCCATATTGATGCCCGCTGGCCCTTGTTCACGCCCATACCCACTCATGGTTTGCCTCATCTCGCTACACCATTGCTGCAGTGAGATCTGCAAACTGAGCATCCTTGAAGGGCTGTCTCGCCTGCATGAAGTGGTAGCCAGCGGATATGGCGAGTATGCCACGGATGGCCTACCTGCCTCAGTGCGGCGCTTGGATCTGCAGGTGCGCAATGACCGGGGTTGAGTGACCACTTGACTACCATCATAGTGGAGAGACGGCTGCCTGCTACCTAGTTATCTTATGCTTCAGATGGTCATGTCATTTATGTTCATTCTTTCCTTACTTGTGTCCTCCGTCTGCACCCATGTCTGCAGTGGGCGGTTTCCACTGCTCACCATTCCACCGTACACTTCCACCTGCCTGAGTCTTGCGCACTAGAAGAGCTTGCCCTTAGTACCCAGCGGCCTGTGTGCCTAACCGCACCATGCGTAGCACGCTGCGCTGCGCTGAAGCTGACGGCGCGGCGTGCGTACCTTGGGCTGCCGCTACGGCAGGGGGCTCCTTGGGCTGATGTGGATGAGCTGGCAGCGCGCTTTGCCCAGGTGGGCCCGCTGGGTTGACTGTAACTCGTCTTCCCTATTTGCCGTGCAGTCAGCTGTTGCCAGCTGAAGGGGGGCTGCATCTCTCTTTGCTGGATGTGTCCTGCCTTTCATCCCACCGCTTTGAGCGCTGCTTCTCATCCCGTCTGCCCCCCTGCTGCCCCCCCGCCTCTTTGCACCTGCTGCCTGCCTGCGTGTCGTGCAGTTCATGCTGGGCAGCCTGCTGGAGGTGGTAGAGATCACCGCCACCCGCTGCTACGTCTTCCAACCTGTGCATGGTGGGCCTGTACTGCAGCTTTTTGCATGTTGCCGGTGTATTTAAACAGCAAAACCCTACCCCAGCTGTTCCTTTGGTTCCATGATCCCAATAAATATCGATATTTCTCTTTGTTGTTCAATGCCACTTGTTCAAAGCCACAACTTCTCCTACTTCTGCCCAACAGCCTACTGCTTTGCATCGCATGGCAATGCTCGTGCATTGAGATTCCCTCCGCCATGTTTAGCCGCCCTCCATGCCCAGCCAGGGGCCCTTCCTGCGTCCCATACAATCTCTGTTTGCTGAGGTTTTCAAAAAACTTTGCTCTGACCTTGCAGAGGTGTTTGATCTGAACACCAATGAGGGCATGGCCGGCATGGCGCAGCAGGAGCAACTGGCCACGGTGCTGCTGGCGCGCCACTTCCAGTCGTTGCATGTGGAGCAGCGCATGCTGGCGGTGAGCGGCAGCGGTTGGAGACGTATCTATAGTTGCGATCTGCGTTCTGTAGCAGCATATGCCAAATGGCAACTATGACCTGGGGTGGCTAGCCTCCGCCCTGGCAGGTTGTGCATTTTTTTGAACTTTTTAGTATAGATCCGGCCAGCAAAGCTCACGTGCCCCTGTGCCCAATCCGGCCTGCCTCGTCAATGCCGCCTGTCCCGTCCCCTGCCTCTGTTGCCACAGGTCGGTGCCTTCCGCGCATATGTGCGCATCACGCAGCGTCGTGCTGAGCCCATGGCCTTCTCCTTCCACTCCCAGCTCAACACAGAGCAGGTGGGTATGGATGGTGAACTGCTAACTGACCAATCTGGATCTTGTGGAGACCAGACCCCTTTTCACTAACTGCTTCTGTTTCCTTGTGCCTCACTCCTGCTGCACCCCTTTCTGCTGCGGTCCCACCACCACTGCCGCCTGCAGCTCAACTTTCTCCAGCGCCATGCTCTGGCTACCAGCATCAGCTTCGGCCCCGTGTCGTTGTCAGATGCGCTGGCGGTGCTCAACTGCGCCGCCTTTGCAGAGCGCAACGCTGGCCTGCTGCAGCAGCTACAGCACCTGGAGCTGTCCAGCGGGCTGGATCTTTCTCCCTACTCAGGTGCGTGGGTGCATGAGGTTGAAGGGAGAGGGAGAGGGGTTAAGAACAGGTTTGTTGTGTGGCTTGGCAGCTCAGTACGACGGACGCAGCCTTGGAAAGGCAGTCTGACGCCCATCTGCAAGGACGGCATTCGTTAACTCGCGCCAAGCAGCAACCGTTGTTTGCCTTCTGTCTGTCATCTTCACCTCCGAGCCCCCGTGTTGATGCCCTTGCAGCGCTGCACAGCATTAACGGTACGTGGCACAGCGAGCCAGTGGCTCCACTGGGGCCCCTGGAGCTCACCAGCCTGAGGCTAACGCCGCCGCTAGGCGCCCCCCAGACGCGCCGCGCCTTCCGCAGTCGCTGGCTGTCTGGTGTGCGGCTGCTGGGCAACCTCACGCTTGTGCGCTTTGCCACGGCAGACCTTAGCCAGCTGCGGACCAGCCCTTCTGCCATCCACATGTCATCCATGATGCCATCAGGTGGTGCCATCGACCCCCACACTCTGCGGCTGCCCCACGGAGGCTTTGGCCCACGGACCTCGATTTCGTTGCGCATGGCCTATGCACCGCCGCATGCCATCTACGGCGGGGGCGGCGGCATGGCGCTGGCTATGGTCGGTGCGGGGGGCCTTGCTCCAGGCGAGCCATTGGGGCCTGTCCATATGCAGCCGCAGTTTATGATGCACCCTTTTGGCAACCACTGGGCTCTGCCGCAACCCAACGGAGGGCAGATGGGCCCGGGGGCATTGGCAGTAGCGCTTCAGCAGCAGGCGGCTGCGCTGGCTGCCCTGGCACAAGATGCTGCAGCAGCAGCGGCGGCACCTGCTGTAGCTGCAGCTGCCGCGTTGCCGCCCGTGGCAGCGCCACAGGACCAGCAGGCGATGCAGCAGGTGGTACATGAGGTGGCGGCGCAGGCGGCAGAAGCTGAGGCTGTTGCAGCAGCAGCAGATGCGATAGCAGCCCATGGCAACGTAGAACCTGTGCAAGGTGGTGTTGCGCAGCATCCAGAAGCGGCACTGCAGGTTCAGCAGCAGGAGCAGCAGGTGCAAGACGTTGCCGTGAATGCAGAAGATGCCGAGGTGATCAATCTAGTCAGTGATGATGAAGAGGAGCAGCACATTCAGGGTCAGGTGCACCAGGCGGCCGCCGGCGTGGCAGGTGCAGCTGCCTTGCCTGCTGCAGAGCAACCACCTGGCGACGCTGTGGCCCTGCCGCTGCCTGATGCACCTGCCTTCCCACACCAGCAGCAGCAGCAGGTGATGGTGGAGCAGCAGGCACCGGCAGTGCAAATGATGCCGGCGCCGCAGCAGGCACCGGTTCCTGCTGCAGTAGATATGGAGATTATTGATGATGATGACCAGCCACCGGGCCTGATTGAGGTGGACTTGAGCGAGGATGAGGACGTGGTGATTGCCCCCGGCAGCGACGATGAAGATGCCTTTGCGCCACCACCGCCGCAGGTAAGCTTCGGGGTGGCTGTTGCAGCACTGTCATTCAATAGCTTGGTGCATGGTTGTTCCGCGTGGTTGGCATCGCTGTATGTTGCTGTGGTGTGGCAGTCGGCTGTGCTGCTGGTGAGCTTGTTGGTACGTCGGGAGCCCGCCGTAGAGCCCAGTCCACGGCAACACGGCCCAGTCTGCGCATTCACAAGGCTCTTCCCAGCCGTTGCCTATTTCGTCTTCAGGGTCTGGGCCCCTGGGTGGTGGTGCAGCCCGCAGTAGAAGAACAGGAGCAGCCCCAGGCCGCAGTTGCAGCGGAGCACCTGGCTCCGGGCGGCATGGACTTCATGCAGGTGTGTGGTGCAACTTGGTCTGGGTGGCAGTTGTACAAAGCGAAGTTGTTCGGCGGGCGTTTCTCCTGCGGCTACTGTTCTTACCGTGTTGTTGCTATCGTTTCTTACTTTTGCAAGCCCTGAACCTGCCGGCGTGTAACAGCCACCCCTTGCAAAGTGGTGAGCCGCATAGCTCATCATTCCACGACCTGCTTCTTTTCGTACACTTGTGTGCTGTTCTAGCTGGACATGCACCTGCCCTCAACCTCCCATGTTGCAGCCCTGGGCTATGCCCGACGACCGGCTGTCAGATGTGACCATCCGGCACGATGCACTGTTCACTGCTGTGGGCAACCTGACGGTGCATGCGGGCGCCCTCACTGTGTCCTACCCCGGCAGCGGGCCTGAGCAGCTGCTGCAGCTGCTAACTGGGAGCAGCAGTACTGGTGTGCTGCGCACGCTGCGCCTTACGGGCCGAACGCTGCGCTTTGAGCCTGTGCCCTTTACCACCCGCGGTGCCATTGGCGGCGATGATGAGAGAGAGTTGGAGGAGATGGAAGGGCAGGAGGATGAGCAACAGCAGCTGCAGCGGCAGCCGGCAAGCGTGTCAGGCACGCCGGGCACAGCACAGCAGGCACATCGTGGGTGCAGCGGCGTTGAGCTGCGTGATTTCATACAGGCCAGCGAGTGGGCTGCCCTGTGGGAGGTCAGGCTGCAGCGATCTATGTTCAGGAACCAGGAGACGCTGGTGCTGGTGCGTAGGCCACCACCAGAGGCTGCCGCAGCCGCAAGCCCGGCTCCTGTTGCAGCGGGCACGGCAGAGGGAGCCCCTGCACCCTCCACATGATAGCAAGCAACATGCCGCATGTTGCTGCCTAAACCCTTCCTATAATTGTAGGAAGATGTACCTTGCAAACATTTGTCCTCTTGTGCCCAAACTTCATGCATATCATGCATCCTCTTCCCAATTGACATGCCAGCAGATTCTTGCCATTGCGCGCCTTTAGTTGACCTGGCACCCAGTCGAGCAATACCAGGCAGTATACAAACTGAAACTGGTCAACCTGTTGCTGCCTGTAACCACAACTTCGCTAACGTCATGAAAACTTCAAGGGACAGGTTGTTGGGATGCATAGTGGATACATTATGGGTTCGAAAGCACAGATGTTCTAGGTACGCTGGCCTGTGGCCGAAGATGGCAGTTCTGCATTTATGCCTGAGGAGACAACATGCTTGGTGGCTGATAGCGTACGAGCAACCGTGAATTTCAGCATGATCGCATCCACCATGCCTGACACTCGGCTGAGCCAACATGCTTCATGCTCGGCACCCAGTCAAAGGCTACCATCAGCACGTAGGCTCCTGCTGCTGCTGGCAGCCCACAGGTGCTGCACATTTCAGCCGTCATGTGTGTCCAGCACCCGGAATTCTATGCGACGGCAGCAATATGCTCGGTTCAGGCAGAGTGCCAAGGCATATCGCAGCAGAGCCAGGCAGATGAGAAGAGCTGATGGGAATCAAGTGGTCACCATGCAACACAGCTTCGCACAAGGCAGCGCCCAACAGAGGGCACCAGCACATGTTATCCCCCCACACCCATCCCCGCCATGGGCGCCAGCAGCTGACTTACAGGTAGTAAAGCTGCATGTCTCTCCTCATATCCTTTGCTCCTAAGCAGTTTCCATTGTCACCTAGCTGCTGGGCGGCGGTGCAACTGTGCCCGCTTGATACTTGCAGCATGTCCTGTGCTTCCTCTTGCGACTTGCAGATTACAGCCCGTCACCGACCCGGCAGCTGTGCACAACAGCACAGACAAGTATGCATGGGATTGATGGACGCTGACATATGGGCTCGCAACCACCTGCTCCTCATCGTTCATCCGAAGGGGGGCGCCCTGCACCCCGCCCGTTGTGGCCGCAGGGCAGGCTCTCCTCCTGCTCCACTGCTAGGCCTCTGGGGTCCCGCGAGCCAGCCGCTCGCACTGAGGCAAGCCGGCCCGCAACCGGTGCCGCTCCAAAGCGCCGGCGCCAACCAGCACCAGCGCCGCGGCCACCCGGCTGCCGCTCACTTCAGGGGGATGAAGCGGGAGCTGTTGGTGGAGCCAATACCCGGGCGGCCGTGGCCCACGGGCTTGTAACTGCAGTGAACACAAGATCAAAGGGAGGGCAAATAGGTCAGCACTGCATGCAGTCCCTGCCAAGAAGCTTGCAGGACGGATGCAACCTAACAGCGCAGCCCACATCCCGCAGGATGCCTCTGCATTTGCTGTAACATGCGCAGCGACCCTGTCGCATGGGTTAGGATTTCTGGGGAGGCGGGGTGCACGTTTTGTGCAAACATTGCTGCCACACAGAGCAATCTTGTGACACACGGACAGACGGAGCAATGGTATCCAAGTGTGTATGAAAAGAAGGCGGGCCAACTCACGAGATGGAGAACTCGGCAAGGTAGTGGCCAATCATGTCGGGCTTAATCTCAACCTGCAACACACACGCAAGTGGAGTCAAAGGCAAACATGTCAGCAGCAACAGACAACCACGCCAGCGGCGGTTGAGGAGGGACAAGACAAGCCAGGGGCTCCTAATGGGCACAAGGCGTGCCTGCTCCCCAGCCGCTTTTGAAGGCAGCTGCTGCCGCCGCCTATGCTGTGAAGTGGCCGCTGCACCACAATCCCCTGAGCAAGCCCCTGCCTGTCTGCCTGCCTGCCTGCATCTCCGCACCTGGTTGAAGGTCTTGCCGTTGTAGACGCCGACGACGGAGCCGATCATCTCGGGGATGATGATCATGTTCCGCAGGTGGGTGCGCACCTGCGGAACAATCCAAGCAAAGGCAGTAGCATGGTGCTCTGTTTGAGTGAAAGATCAGAAGGGCCTGATAGCGCCGCAAAATTTGCGCCAGGGGCGATATGCTGGCCCACCGATTCCTGCTGCACCCGCGAGAACTGCAAGTAGATGGTGTGCGGTCGGTGCTGCTTGCTTCCACCCGCCCTACGGCTCCCATGGTGAAGCAGCCGCTCCACATGCTTCTTTCCACCATGCTGGCCAATCCGCGCCAAACAGCTGCCTTTGTTCAAGGCATTGATGTGATCATATGCTCAACGCTGGCTGGACAATCCGCCACTGCTGCTCCACCAAGTGCTTCATGGCTGGCTGCCTGCTGCACCTTGCTGCTGCCATGATGCCTGGGATGCCCACAAAGCACAGGTCGCAACCTCAAAGCAGTCAGAAGGTGCGCTGCCACCGTTTCATGTTGCCCACACAGGGCTGTGTGACCGACCGTAATGCCAGCAGCACGGCCCCAAAACCTCTCAAAGGCCAGCACAGAATGCGCGATGCAGCGTTCTCTCTCAGCAGCAGGTGTGTAGGCTGCCACTGGGGCTTCTCACCGCATCGGGCTTCTCGCCGGCGGGCGCCTCCTTCTTGGCCTTGCGCAGCTTCTTGATCAGGGCCAGGGCCTTGCGCTTGAGGCCGCGCTGGAACCTGCGCCAAGTGGCAGATGCAAGCACAGGGCGCTAATGCTCAGATCAGGTGTCGCTGATTATCGTAAGCTGATGCCGCAACAAAAGGCCTCCGCGGTGTGATGTGTGCGTGTGCTCTTGCGCATACGGCTGCTGGCTGACGAATGCAGCGAGGCTGAATGCCTTGCTGAGCGTGCATTCCATTGCTGCCGTGCCACGCAGCGATGCATGCCGTGGGTTGCTGCAGCTCCGAGAGTCAGCCACTAGCTGTGCTGTCGTCTGTTGCGTTGCTGCACATTGATGAACGAAAGCTAACCAACTACATAACTCCACCCCCATGCTTGGACGCAGACGACAACTGCCTCGCGCACACCCCGCTGCTTGCGCACAAAATGCTGCCACACTGGGAGCCTGGCACTCTCGTTGCTGTCTGGTTAAAAAGAAGACTGGCGATTCATGCTGCGTCAATCCGCCATACGCTAACCGCCGAGCTACTTTGAGAAGCATTGCTGCTGCTGCATAGCCAGGTGGTGAGTGGCGAGCACGTCGGGTGGGGACAACGCCGACCACCAAACCCTCGCACCTGCGGCGCTGGCGGGCGGCGAAGAGCTCCACCAGCTCATCGGTGCTCATGTCCAGCAGCTGGTCCAGGTCCACGCCCTGCAACAGGGAGCAGCAACGAATTGAGAGGCAGGCACTCGCCTCTTGCCAAGCGCATGGCCGCTTGGCTCGCTGCTGTTTGCGTCTATAGGTTTTGCGTTTGCTGCACGCGCTCCAGGAACGTTGTGCCGCGCTGCAGCACCGTGCCGCACATGCAGACGCCGCTCATCAGGCGCCCTGTGCGCGCCGCTGCCACGAACAGCATTGAGGGCATGCGTTGCTCACCCTGTACTGATACTTGCGGAATGTCCGCTTCTTGGCGCCCTCGTCAGCCATGGTGACTAAGTGCTGTCAACTGCGCAGCACCTACCACCTGAGCTTTACTGAAAGAGGGCTACGCAGGTCCAGCGGCGGTCCTCATGCACATCGGCGGTGCCAAGTAGGACCCCGGCTGCCAGCTAGGATTTCATGGCCTGTGCTGTTGAGGTTCTCTTATCGCAATCCATTGACACTCATAACTCTTGCACTTCATGTTGCTTGCAACCTGCACGTGCCCAAGGTCGAAATGTGCTCCCCATCGACAAGTGACTCACGTTTCTCTCTTGGTGTCGCGACCAATGCTGTCTATGTCATCTTACTATGTTGAAATGCGACACACGTTACTTGGCTTCAACCCCGCCCCTGCTGCTTGTAGCACCTCCTGCCCCTTTGTCTCCCGCCTATTTGCTGCTGATAGACCACCTTGCAATAAGCATTTGCAAATGCGGTCCCCAATGTTCATGAAAGCTGACGCAGAAGAAACATCAGTACGAAAAGCAGGTTCATGCATTTCTGTCAAACTCCAGCTAGCCTCAGCCAGCCTGCTTTGGTCTCGCAGCTACTTGCCCTGCCAGTAGTCCTGGCCCAGGCGCCATAGCACGGAAAATAGAAGGCCCTGCGTGTGATACAGGTAAGAAGCAGAGAAAGGGCGATGTTCGGTGGTCGTGCGACAGTGCATGCTTAGCTGGCCAGTGGTTGGATACCGCCTGTCTGTGGGAGGATCCTGCAGCCCATTGGGCACCATGGGCTGCGGCCCGCCTCCGGGCCCACGCTGCACTTTCACTCAAGGCATGTGCAATGTACTGAAAAGCAGGGTAATAGAGAGGTACATGCTTGACACACCTGCATGCCGTTGGCCAGGATCTTAGTCTTCAGGCCGCGGCCAAACAGCCCAATCACTCCATCCTTCTCCACCACAATCTGCGGGTAGAACACGCAGCAACAGGGGTCACCATGCGAAGGCTCGAAAAGAGCTGCAATGTGGCAGAACAGATTGGCTGCCCCAGTGCATCCTTTTCCTGGCCTATCAAGCATAGGCATGTTCCCTGCAACCAATCCGCTCCTGCGCATCAATTGCCCCGTCCTGCCGTCACACCCACCTTGACGGCTTGTGGGTAGGTCATAGGAACGGTGGCGGTCTGCTTGGTGGTTTTAACAACGCGGATGCTGTTGGAGCAGGTGTCTGCAGGAAAGTCAGGGACCAACTCGCAATGTGTGCATGGCATGTGTAAACAGACAGCCAGGCAGGACAGCAAAAAGAGCAGCAGTCATGGCGGGAAGGGTAGGGTTACTCGGCCACTGCACTCTCTGCCAGTTCAGTTTTGTGAAGCGTGTTGGGGCCAGTAACCACTCAGCATTAAGCATGAAATTCATCGAACTTGAATAGCAAACACCGCACCTGACACAGCGGATGCGCAAAATCCGATGAAGGCTGAGCGGAGCAGGCGCTTGGGCAGTTCATCATACTGGGTGAGGGTGGCGTTGAGGTAGTTGTACACGGCAAACCTGTTTGCGCGGGGGGGTGGTGTGTGTGTGTGTGTGTGTGTGGTGGTGGTCGTGGTGGGTGGGGGGGTTGAGGGGTGGGGGCCCTCTGGCATGAGTGGCAGAAATGGGGTTGAACATTCCTTGATTGAAGTACATGTATAACTCAATTGGCGAGGGCAGCAAGATGCCAGCTGAAATGGAGGGCCAACTTGGATATGACATATGGCAGCTCAGGCAGCCCCACCAGTGCACCGCTGCCGCTCACCAGGGGTAGTGGCCCACAAAAGTGGCGGCGGAGGCGGCCAGGGCACCGTGGTACAACACGCCTGGTCCGCCCACCTTGACCTTCTGAACCAACTTGCCAAACCCGCCCTTGCCCTCCACCTGTGAGGCAAAAGAGGTTCAGGAAAGCCACCTTTTGAGTCAAAGGCAGGCGCCAAGGAGAATAACTAGGGTCCAGGCTGTTAATGACTGATTACCAACACATGGGCATGATGAGTGCATGCAGGGCCAAGCAGCCGTGAACCGCCGCCGCTGCCGCTTCGATGCTCATGCACCAACCAAGCATCCTGCCATTTGCCGACTCTGCCAAAGACGGGGCATCACTGCATGATAATGCCAAAAAAGTAAGCAGCACCCCGTGGCGGCACCGCTACCATCACCTGCATGATGGTCTTACAGGCGTCCACAGGCATCAGGAAAATGCGGAACGTGGCTGCGGCACCGCTGGCCGCCATTGTCTTCAGGGCCACTGGCAGCTCCACATCCTCCAGCAGAGACAGCATGCCTGCCATGTTACCATGCATTGCACGAGGATAGCAGCAGTTACTTCCGGATGTGCTGGCAGGAATGAGTGGGACATGGTATGCACAATGGCAGGAAAGTGGCCACGTCAGTACAGCAGTGGCTCACCGCAACCAACAGCGCGCTTGACTGCATTGCAGGCATGCCCCCAAGCCAGGGCTGCCGATCTGACCACTTTGTTACACACCCCGCACTGCACTGCACCATTGCACCTGTGAATCATCGCTAATCGAACCAGCCGGCACAGTGCCCCACCTGCGTTGGCTGCTGTGTCGCCAAAGCGGCTGAGCGGGCCCTGCAACAGCGCGGGGCCCAGGCCGCGGTAGAAGCGCACGATGCCCCCTTCCTTGTACAGATGCTTCAGCGCCTCGGTGGTGGTGGTACCATACCTGCGGAAGCATGTGAAGGGCCTCTCAATCAGGAGAACAGCGTGGTATTACAAGGGCCTCTGCACAAACACAACAGTGGTATTGCAGAGGGCTGCGAAAGAGTGAGAGGCAAGCTGGTTGGAGGAAGAGGCAGGTTGGGGACGACAGGGCAACCAGTGGAGGGCAAGCGGGTATTGCATATGTGAGTGCATTGCAGCCGGTAGACAATATTTGATCAATTAAAATCAGTTGTGGATTGGCAGGCAAAAACACCCACCGGTACTGATAGTTGACGGTAGTACGCAGCCACATCAGGGACAACACCTGCAAAAATTAACATGAGGTGGGAACAGATTGTCAACAGAGCACGAGAGTTTGGACGAGGGCCTGCCAGACAGTATTTTGGCAGTAGCCAGCCTTGCGATGCACATGAACCCCCTTTTGTTGGTGCCTATACATCAACCAACCATCAGTACGAGAACCATCCATTTCTGCAATTGGAAAAAGTGGATTGCTGCAACAGTGCCGGCCGAGGTACCTTCCCACCTGCCGATGCTGTCGCACGCCCGCACCTGCAGCCCCATCGCCGCTGCGCCTGGGATGCCCCCACCCAGTGCCCGCTTGCCGGCCCGCTTCAGTGTCTCAGACAAGGCTTCCTTCTCCTTGGTGCTGTAGGCCACTGAAGGCACCAGACTCCGCACTGCCGGCAGCTGCCGAGAGGCGGCGGCGGCAGGAGGCACCTCTGCCTTTTGCTGCGCCATCAGCAGCTGACTAGGGGCGCTGAGCGTCGCCAAGGGGGGTGCTTGCGGCAGGGGCTGCCCCACCAGCGCTGGCCTAGGGCGCGCATCGCTAATCAACGCTTGCTGAGTGTGGGTGTATAGCCCCTCGGGCAATAGCCCAAGCAGCACCATCGAAGTTGAGGTGCGAATCACGCAGCCCCACTATCGATACGCGCCTCGGAGCGCAGCTGCTTCCCTTCTTGACCGGCGGTAGCGGGGCACACGCCACAGAAAAAAAGGACGCCAGGACAGATCACACCACGACATCAGTCAATGCCAGATGTGGGGGCTCCTATCCGCTCCCCCATCTGCCACCGCCATCCAGCTGGATCCCCCCCCCGGCGCTGCTGGCATGCCACGCATCACTCATGCCCTTGCCTGTCTGTTCATCTCACGTCTGGCTTACAAGCAGAGCTCAGGCTGCACTGAGAGTTGTGCCAGCGAGCAATGAACGTATGGTGCTAAAGCTGGAAGGCTCTGGGATGCAACAGTGAAGGGGCTCGCTAGTGGCAGGATGCTGCTCCAACTGCAGCTCAACCGCCCAAAGGCACAGCTTCAGCCCCAGCCTGCGGGTCACATCTGCAGCTACAGCAGGCAGTGCCCGGTCCGACTGACAGGCTTCAGCGCAAAAATGTGCCTGGACGCTGGCCGTGGCAGCAGCCGATTGAGCGCTGCTGTTGCCGCCACAGCCATTTTTCCCTCGGTCCTCACTGCTGCAACGGCTGCCTGCCTCTTGACCCTCCATGTTCTCTTTGTGAGATGTGAGCACCACGTGGTCCTCCACATCCATGCGTTGCCCGGAATCTAGCCGCTGTGCTGCATAGCCAAACGAGTAGCGGGGTTCACCCAGCATTGAGTGGCCCAACAGGGCCATATGGCGGCGCAGCTGGTGCGTGCGCCCCGTCCTGGGCCACAGATCCACCGTTGTCACCCATACTGCTGCCTCTTCTCTTATGATCGCAGAGCCAGCTGCGCTTGTCAGTTGGTGCTCCTCACATGCTGTCAGGTTGGCAGCATCTGCCTCGACATCAGCGGCAGCACCTCCTGGGCAGCAGCCTAAGGCAGCCAGGTCTACAAGGGTGTGCTGCACGGCTGCATAGTCAGTCTCACAACGCTTCCCACTCAAGCTGTACCGCACCAAGCCGCGCCCCTCAAGCCGCCCCCATACCAAAGCTCTATAACGCTTTGTCACCTTCAGGGCAAGCAGACGGGGGTGGGAAGCAGTTGACGAGGTTGTTGGGTGAAGGGGAGGCAAGTCTAAGGGGGCGGGGAGAAAGAAGGGCAGCAGATCCCAAGCCTGCCATCCACGGACTTACTGGCAGGCAGCATGGCAAGTAAAACACAAAGCCATAACGCAGCGCAATTCACAAGCCCTAGATTGAAACCCACAACGAGCCCTGACTCACCCGCCGCTGCTCAAATGCCAGTCCCAGCTCCACCTGTGCCTGCCGGGTCTTGGCTACCATCAACAGACCGCCTGTTGGCTCATCCAGGCGATGTACGTGGCGGGGGCGGCGCAGCGCGCCCAGCAGGCTGGTGGGCTGCAGCTGGTAGGCCATAAGCTCGTACGCGCTGGGCACATCGGTTGCTGAGCTGGCACTGTCCACGTCACTCAAAGCCTCGCTGGTGCGGGCGCCGCTAGGGGTGGCACGACTACCGCGATTCGGGGGCTTGTCAGTTGGGATGCCGGGAGGCTTCACGACACAGGCCAAGTGTGCATCCTCATATGCCACCCGCAGGTGATGAAGGCAAGGGGCGGCAAGTCGCTCGCTGCCTACTGTTGCTGCCGCCGCTGCTGCTTGCTCTGCCTGTCCTGCTTGACGCCGCAGAGGAGTAGCACCCTGGCGTTGGATGCATTGCAGCAAGTCTCCAGCCTGCAGCATGCTGCTGAGAACAAACATGATGGGAAGCATGGTCAATTTTGAGAACAGGCTCTAGGCAGGCTTCCGAACTACATGGATCTCTGGAAGGTGAAAAACAATGCAGTCCCATGTTGCTGCATGAACCTGGGCAATGTGCGTTTGACAGGGAACTTGTTAGTCAGTCGGCAACGTGAGCAGGCTATCGGCTGCCAGCCCCAAGCCTACAAGGTTTCATGGGAGCACTCACATGGAAGCAGTCGTGGCCGGCTGCCCGTTGACCAGCACCTCGCGCCGCCGCACAGCACGCTTGGCAAAGGTCATAGTAGTGAAGTAATCAGGCCAGAGCTGTCGTAGCGCTTCATCCAGCCTGCAGGGCTGGCTCGTGCCTGGTAAGCAAGCCTCCCGGGCGACAGCCTTGGGCGCCTCGCCAGGCGGCGGGGGCGCCACCTGCGCCGCCATGCATTTCATAATGATGGGCCCAGGAGACGTCCCGCGACGTGCAATTACCGTCACTGCTGTCCGAAAGCGCACTAAATGGCGGCAGGGCGCCCAGCCGCAATGCAGATGCCGGCAGGCCAGCTTGTTGGTTCTGGCGTTGGCAGCACAAGGTAAGTAGGCCTGCGGTCAAACGTGATGAACCTGTATTCGTGCACCTCGAGAAGTCCAAAGCTCCGAATCGTGACGGGCATGAAGCGCGCTGCCTCTCATGCGCCGGCTCCCCCGCGTGTCGTGCACATTCTCTCGCTCTCTTCCGTGCCCTGCGCGCCTGGAACTTCGTTCGGAAACCCACTTCTCCGTCCAGGCCCGCGCAGAGGCCATACCGAGAAGCCCGCCCTTTTTTAACACCCCGGCAGCGACCGCAGGAGCCAGGCCCAGCAGTTCCTAGGTGGGTCCCCGTCACGACGCTGGGCGCCAAAGCGCTTTGCGGGGCGGCGGCGCTTGGCCTGCCTGCCAGGCGGCGTGCCCTGGGCTGCGCCCCGTTCACGCTGGGTTCCGCTTGCCTGTCCTCGGCTTCTTGACGCCTTCCAGCATGTTTTCTGGCGCCGCTGACCCTGCGGCGTGCCCCCCACGCCCTGACGCGTGCAAAGTCTCACCTTCATCCACCTCTACCACCTGTATGGCAACCCCTGCAGAAAAGCCCTGGCCGCGTCGCATGTCGCTTTGCGGGGTCCAGACTGCGCTCAGCAGCACCCCCCCTAGTTTAGTGCCCACGCCGGCACGGTCGAGCGGCAAGCGCGGCAGCACGCTCGTCAGCTTCCGCAGCGGTTTGTCAGAACATGAGCTGGGCAGCCTCAAGTCGGGGCCCAGCCGCAGCCTCACCCCTGAAGGGTCGGCAGGCATCTTGTCCCTGAGCCGCTCACAGGGCGGGCGCAGTCGTACCACCACTGGCGAAGGCAGCGCCCTGGCCGCCAGCAGCGGCGCCGTCGCCTTTAGCCCTTTGGCCAGCACCTCGGGTAGCAACTACGTGGCACGGCCGCTGCAGTCCACCGTCAGCATACCCAAATCAGCTGCGTTTGTGAAGATTGAGGGTTTTGACACCAAGGACAGCTCGCCCGCAGGGTCGGCACCTGCGTCGCCGCAGCAGCCTCGCGTGCTCTCCAACTGCTCACTCCTGTCCCGCCAGCTCTCGACCGACCGCCTGCCGGTGTTGGGCAGCCCAATTGCCGGCAGCCTGGCGGCCAGTAGTGGCAGTGGCGCTGGAGCGCCGCCTGTGGGCCTGGATGATCCCCTGCTCGGGCTGGAGGCGCGGCTGGAAAGCAGCGCCGTCCGCGTCGCGCCGGTGCCCCGCCCCGCCCCGCTTCCCCGCACTCGATCCTCCATCCCAGACAACCTGTTGCAGCAGCTGCAGGTGGGTTGGGGAGCTGAGCAAGGGCAGGAACAGCCTCACCTCTGCCCATTCGTCTCCGCGCACCTCTCCAGAAGCTGCACTAGTCACCACACACCCTGCCCGCTCACCGCCATTTGTCAGCTTGGCCCTTCGCTGCTACCCACCCACACTCCCCCACACTCCCACGTGCCCCCCGCTCCCTGCAGTCGGTGCACAGCGTGTTTCAGGAGCCGGTGTGCGTCCGTGCCTTTGGCATAGCGCGAGCCGCGCACGACGGCAAGTACCGCGCCAGCGGCGAGCCCGCTTTCATGCACTGTGTGGAGGTGGCGCGCATTCTGGCAGAGCTGGGTGCTGACCAGGCCACTGTGTCGGGTACGCGGCGCACTAATGCGCGGATGTGCCGGCCTTAACTGGCAGTTGGCACAGGCCAGGCCATGTACGCCTATCCTGGGGGATCGGCAGTTGGCCCAGCAGTAAATTGTTGGTAGGGCAGTCATAGGTGAAATGGTAAATATCTGGCAGAAGGACACGTGCCACAGGTGGCAGCCAGTTCAGCTTTTTATTGTTGCCAGGATTAGCCAGCCACGCTAAGGCACAAGCTGTTCGGACTCGCTCGCAGCCGACATTTGCAGGTTGTGCCATGTGTGGTGGTATCAGCACAACACGCCTTTGCTCCGCTTGCAATCGCTGCCCTTCTGCTTCCCACCCACCTGTCGCAGCCGCTCTGCTACACGACGTGTTAGATTGCACTCTGCTGCTTGAGGCACAGCTCAGGCCCATGCTTGCTGATGACGGGGTGGCAGACCTGGTGAAGAAGGTGGGTGCCCAAGCTTGGTTATGCTTCTGAACGGGAAGCGCCTTAAGACGGCGCCGGGGATTAACCCTGCCCGTTATCACACAGTATTTCAACAGACTAACAGCTCTGCTTCAATACGCGCCTAGTGGAGCATAACACAGCTCCCATATTGGGTATTTTATCTTTCGTTTCATTTGATTTTTGCAAGGCTCGTTCTCTTATTACCTTCTTCCGTTACCTTCTTCCATTGATCCTGTTGCTGTAGGTGGTGCACCTTGGTGACGTTTCATCCAAGTACCGCGCCTGCCCTGCCACCTCGCTGGAGGGCCAGGCTGAGCTGTCCAGCCAGTTGGTGTGCAGCTGCACCCCCTGCCTGCGGTCTGGCTGATGTTGCACGCCTAGCTGCTCTGCCTCTGCTCCCACCGGCCCTTTTTGTTGCGTTGATCACTCAATGATTTTTGTGTTTTCACAATTCCTGTTTAAAATTGTATACGTTCATCTTCCTCAATTGTTTATCCATGAGTTCGCAGGTGGGCATGCTTGTGGCCATGGGCTGCAACCACGCACTGCTGGTCAAGCTGGCCGACCGCCTGCATGACATGCGCACACTTGGCGCGCTCCCAGCTGCAAAGCGCAACCGCCTGGCACGCGAAACGATTGACGTCTGGGCACCACTGGCCAACCGCCTGGGTGTCTGGAGCCTCAAGGCGCAGCTGGAGGACCTGGCCTTCAAGCACCTCTACCCTGTGCAGGTCGGTAATGACAATTGGCAAAGACGAGTTGCATTTGGCCCTCACCTGCTCTGCCATTGTGCACTACCACCCACCGTATTGACCAACCTGCTTTTCTCCCCTGTGTTCAATCGCCCTTCATTGACTAATCATGGTTATTGTCTGGCTGGCCTGCCTCTCTTGTACACTGCAGTATGCGGAGCTTCGGGAGCGGCTTGAGCAGGTTCAGAGCGCTACAATGCTTGTGTCCCTGGTGGACCGCCTTCGCGCAGAGCTGCAGCAGCAGGGCATCGAGTGAGTGCAATGTCAGACAGTGGAAACTGGTTTGGCCGTGCCGGAAAGTTATGAACGTCTTAGACTATAAAACAGAGCTTTGATGCGCACCTAAGGCTGGTCCGAGCCTGCTGCTAACCCCTCAAGCCCAAATTGCCACCATCTTGCGTCCCTTTTGGCGAGCACCATTGCCCTGCCTATCTATTTCAAACCCCTGATTCGTGGACAATCTGTCCATCCTTCTTGCAGCTACCACGACCTGTCAGGGCGCCCCAAGCACCTGTGGGGTGTGTTCAAGAAGATGTCGGCCAAGGGCGTGGGGCTGGGCCGCATCAGTGATGTGCGGGGCCTGCGCATCGTTGTGGAGACTAAGGCCGAGTGCTACCAAGTGCTGCGAGCTGTGGAGGTGCGTGCCAGCCTCCATGGCTCCAGGCAGCATCACAGCCAGGGGGAAGAAGTCAGTAGGGAACAACAAACACACCCCTCGCTCTGGAAGTCATGACACAAGACCAAAATCCGCTGTGTTGCGACATGAGCACGCACCATCCACTGCGCCAATCCACCTTTTCTTTCCCATCCATGTTACTCACCACTTGCAGAGAATTTGGAAGCCTGTGGGACCCACCAAGGACTACATCCGCTCTCCCAAGGAAAACGGCTACCGCTCGCTGCACACAGTGGTGCAGGGCGAGGATGGGCACTACATCGAGGTGGGCTAGTGGTAGCGCAGCTGGCTGGTTCATTTGACTGAGCTGGCAGGTGTCAGAGCTGTTTGAAAATGTTGCCACTCAGTAAGGAGTGCACGGCACTGGGCACCCTATAGCGGTCGTTGGGGCATGACAGGCTGCTACAGCAGCGTTTTTTACCTGTGGTTTCAAGTTCGTCATGCCCCATTTCACATCTTCTCAAAGTTTTTGTGCCTCACTGTGTCTGCCTCTATTCTGCTGCCTGGTGGTGTTGCAGGTACAGATCCGCACTGCCAAGATGCACTTCTTTGCCGAGTACGGTGCTGAGGCGGCGCACTGGCAGTACAAGGAGCGCAACTACGGCAGTACAGGTGCCGCTACCGCCGCCAGCTCCACCGATGACGACATTCCGGCTTCTGCGCCCGGTCGGGGTGCCGCGCGTGAGGCCAACTGGGCCAAGTTCCAGCTGTCTCAGCAGGTGGGGCATGACATGCAGTGGCAGGCTCTCAGGGTTCTGCATTGGTTCGATATGCCTGAAAGCTACTGCATGCACCACGAGTACTGCTGAGTCACAGTGGCCCTGCCAACGCAACCGTCTGCGTGGCTGCTGTTGAATCACCGGGTACAAATTGCTTCGCGGTGTTGGCGGTTGCTGATCTTTGCTGGTGCTGTGCTTGCCGGGTGCTGCTACGCTGCAGGTGAACGACCAGAAGTACCGCCCCTCGGGCTCCCCCAGCCAGGACCACTCCCTGGCCTCCATTGTGGGCGCTGCTGCCACAGCTGCAGCCTTCAGCGTGGAGGCCTCCAGCGGTGCTGCAAGCAGCGGCAGCAGCAGCTGCGGTGAGGAGTCCCCCAGTTGCAGCCCACCACGGGATGAGCGCTTTGCTGCTTACCTGGAGCGCAGCGGGCAGGCTCTGGAACCACCGCCGGCGGAGCGTGTGGTGGTGGCTGTGGTGCGCCAGGGCGGGTTGACCATTCAGGAGCTGCCGCAGGGCACCAGCCTCTCTGGCCTGGTGCAACAGCAAGGTGCGTTTATTTGCTGGCACATCGAGGAGGGTTTCAGCTTGTGCTGGCTGTTATCTGGCTGCTAGGTGCCAGTTCTGCAGCGCCAAGATTGTTTGTGTGGCCTCCCTCCCCGGCGCCCACCGCATTCATTTTCCTCGCACAAACAATGCAGGCTTGGGTGTAAGGGACATCCACAACGACAAGGTGCTGGTAAACAAGCAGGTGGAAAGCAACCCAGCGGCCCTGCTGCGAACCGGAGACATTGTGGACCTTTATGGAGAGCCAGCTTCTGAGAGGGCGGCGCCGGCGCCACGAGCCCCAGCTACAGGCTCAGCAGTCTCACCGCTGCTGGCGCCGCGGCAGGGCGGACGGGTGCCGGTGGTCTTGGCTGCCGATAATGGCGCACTCAATAAGGTGGGTGATGAGGAGTTGGCCAGGGCACTATGACGAGCGGGTGGCTTGAAGGACATACAAGCGGTGTGCCGCCAGTGTTGGAAGTTACCTGGCCCTTCTTCTTGCTGCCTTTCATGCAATGCCTGAATGTGATGCTCTTTGCTGTGCCCCGCTTTATCTGTATTGCAGGCCCCACTCAGCGCCGGCCGCAGCAACGTGGTGCCGCTGGGTGCCCTCAAAACTGCGCGCCTGCGGTCGGCAGATGCCAGCTGATGGCTGCTCACCCTGGCTCCAACTGCTTCGGTCCCCTGCCTGATCTGGGTCACCTCAACTTCTACCATGCATCCTTCATATCCCATCCCCCACCCACGCCAGCCTATGCACCTTTGCCACCCCTGTGTTTTGGAAACCCAACACCTGCCTCTGCACTTGTACTGCCAGGGAAGGCCCCGGCCGGCACTCCCACCCTCCACCACACGTGATGGCAACAGTGGCCGGTGCTGCCCGGCGGTTTTGGGAGGCTAGCGAACCAACCCTCTTGACCCCCTCTGATTTCGACTGACTTTTTTCACACCCACCCATTCGGGACGTGCATCAGCCCCTCGCAGCTGTTGCTGCTCTGCCCGTCGTCTTCCTTTGACTCAACACTTTGCCCAATTATCGCCCCGTTACTCACCTCGAAAAATACACTGCGCACATTGTGCGCTTTGCTCCTTTATGCACTCCTGCCGATTGTCCGCCCCTCAGCGGGCGGCGCCCAGTGGGCCTGCACGCACTGACTGCACTCCTGTCTGTTCCTGTGCCTTGCCGCGCGATGTCGATATGATGGCGCCGATCCCATGCACCCACCCCCTTGCCCGGGGGGCACGCGGCCTTCTAAGCTTCAGCTTATTGAGCCTCGTGGCCCACCCCTCTTTGCCTAGATCATGTGCTTGCCTCGATACTTTGTTGTGTTCCCCTTTAGGGGGCCGTGGTGCTCATGCTGTTTGCACTGGCGCACTGCGGCCTGCCCCTCGCTTTTTTCCCATTTGCGTCCAGGCAAAGCCGCCGTACGCGTGCTGAGCAGCCCCAGTCTTTGTACCAACACATCAGGCCCCGCTTGCAACCGACAAGCGACCGGCTGTCCTAGCGCTTGACTCCATCCGTACCCCCCACCACACCACCCGCCCATGTATGATTAGCGTTTGATTAGGATCGCCACCCCATCCAGTTTCAGTTCTTTCTTCAAATCATCTTTGTACACAAGGCGGCTGCCAGCACCTGCTGGCAGCCCCGTGTCCTCCACCCTGTCAGGTAGCCAGGCTTAGGACTCTCTCCCGTCATTTTCAGCCCTCCTGTCGACAGTGCTTGTACCACACTGCCCAGCCCCTGTGATGCTGGGTGGGTCTGCATTTGTTTTGCTAGCGTCTGTCCCATGTCGATTGCCAATCGCTCCTGCCACCATTGTACTCGGTTTGTCCCTCCACAAGTCGTTGCTGAGTTGGATGCAGAGGCTGTGACCTCCAATGTAACGCCGTGATCTCAATTTGAGGGAACAACAGAGGCAGACCTACATGAGGCTATTGCGTAGTTGCCAAAGACATTGGGATCCAGCTGTGATGAGTTTCAAGCCGTGACGAGTTTCAGGCAACAGTTTGTAACGCTGACTTGTGTGCAGTTACAGGCCACACCCGCATGCTTATACCGAGCGAGGCACGCGGACAGTAGGGTGGAGTGGGGAGCTTGTACGAGCACTCCACGAGACAGGGCTGGGTGTGCACATGTTATGAAAAAGTGGCAGCAGGCGGCTGAGCGGGAGCACGCAACCGGAGGGAAGCGAAAATCGCTGATGGTACAATGGGATGAGGAATACAGGCAGGCAGATGAGAGCAAGGGCAAGGAGAAGCGGGTGGAGGTTGGCTGCCACGGCAGGAGGCAAATCCAGCGCCCACCCCAGGCTGCTGCCAGCTGGCTGAATAGACACTGCATGCCTGCCTGCATGATGCCGCGCTCGCCCGCATGCGGTAGATCGTGCACGCCAGGCATCACATATGGATGCCAGTGAAACCAGCGACCAGCTCCGCTCTTTCCTGCCAGCAAGGCCCTATGAGTAATGGCATTTTCCTGCCAGCAAGGCCCTATGGGTGGGTGGCTGGGGGCCAGGGCTGGTGCCCAGCGCTACCCGCTGCGCTCGGCCCGTGCTGGCGGGAAGTACTCGCCGCTAATGCTGCAGCCTCGGCTCACAGACTGTGCCACCAGGCGGTCAAACTGCGAGGGGCTCTGCTGCATCATGGCTGCTGCCTCCTTGTTCAAGGGGTCATCAGGGTTGGGGGCCTGCATGGAGGAGGGGGGGAAAGGGGACGGTAGGTACCTAAGTCAGTCAGAACTGTGACAGAGCTGTGACATGTTGTCCTCAGAGGACAAGGGGACCAACGGTAGTTTTCTGGTCCGTGGCCTGAAATATATACATCATATACTTGCCACGCCGCTGGCAAGCCCATGTTGGTCAGCTTAGCCTGTCCACACAGAAGACAGCCCAGCCAGCAAAGGGCGAATCTCCTGTTCCAACCATAAGGCCCCCAGTCGTGGCATGACAGCTGTGTCATTCACCAGGAAGAGGAAGTTGAGCCCGTAGACAATAGCGGTGATAGTCAGCACAGGCTTCCAGTCCTCTCGCAAAATGTTTAAGCAGATGTTGCCCTGCAATGTTAAACAGGCAGGCAATCGGCCAGGGCAGGGCGGAAGAGTGACGAAAGAACACAGGCACACAAGCAGGGCCCCCCAGCCTATGCAGCGGAATGCAGGATGCCGCAGCGCCACCCCCAGCCCTCACCTCCAGGTCGATGTTTGGGTGGTAGACCTTAGTGAGACACTTGACCTTGGGGGGGTCATGCGGGTAGCCGGTGGGCACAGCAAAGGTGAAGAGGAAAGAGCCGCCCCTGCAGGGTGTGGCACAGCGCACAGCATGCATGAACACAGGTGGGTTGCGCTTGAATGAGTACAAGAACGACAACCTTGCATGCAACTGGCGACATAGGGACAGCGGGCGCCCGCACCGAGAGGTGTCATTCCTATTTTGCAATGTCCTCTTTCCTCCCCCGCTCCTCAACCACCCCTCTTCTCACTTGTAAAGCCCCTCATCAGGCTTCAGCGTGACCTCGAAGTTCATGATCTTGTTGTTGCCCTCGGGGAAGCGAATGGACACGTTCTTGGGCAGGTCCAGCTCGCTGATGTCTGCAGTAGTGGTGAGGGAGGCAAGGATGAGGATGCAGAGCAACACAGGGGCAAACCGGACGGGCGGGGATGGAAGAGGGGAAGGCAAAGGCTTCCAGGGAGGCGAGCGAGTTACAGACAGGCCCGAACACAAGCGAACAGAAAGGGCCACTGCAACTGGCCCCAAAGCTGGCTTGAGCCAGCTCTGAGGCCATGGCAGCGACGAGCGACGATGTGTCACCTCTGCTGCCTCTACCCCGCCGCCCTGCTCACACCTTTCTGCAACCGCAGCTCGCCCGCTGACTGTTTGACGGCCTTGCCGTTGCTGCCTGCTGCGGCATCCTTCTTCTGCTTCTCCTGCAGAGCAACAGCGCAGCAGAATGGGGCAATAACCGCTGCCCCCGAAGGCACCTTGAGTGGGGCGGCACACGCGGCAGCGGCTGCTCAGCTCCTGCTGCCCGCCTCGCTCGCTCGTCAGCAGCGCTGACGGGCGACATTGCAAACTATGTGCAGCTAATACATGAATGACGGGCCCCGGTCGTCGAGGGACGTGACCTTCGCCACTGTGAGCAGTCAAATGCCCCTGATCAGCCGCGTTCACGGCCAGGCATATCACTATAGGAACTGACCTTGACAGAAAATAATTTAATCATGCTTCCTTCGGATTGGCGGCGACTGGCGCTTCCTAGAGAGGCACTGGCAGAGGAGGAGGGTCGCAGGCTCTGAGCACTGACTACTTATGCAAAAGGCAGCAATGAGCTACTGCTACTTTACAATCGTGTGCAAAGCGGGGTCACGGCTCTGGCCAGCGCAGCGCAGCATGCAGTTCTTAAGAGTGCTGCTTGAGGATCAGCTTCAACCGCAAGTACATGGTGCACATGACACCGCTCCAGTTCCATTGCTTACCGGCACGTCATCGCCCGCAAACGCCCGCGCCACCAAGTAACATGGCATGTTCTAGCATCGCTTGATGCCAGGGACCCGCCATTCTGTGGATTGGCAAGCCTTGCTGCATCTCTGGAAGCCGAGCTGTGCTCGCAAGGCAGTGATTCCGGCCGTCAAAGCTGAGACTGCACCAGTGGCGGGGCGAGAAGCGGGCACCCACTGGGTGGCACCCTATTTCCAGTGGGAGCTGGACCTGGTCGGAAGTCAGCGTTGCCAACAGAGGCTCTGAAATGTGCATTGTTGGCAGCCCATTGGTACTTAATATTGAGGGGGAACTTTTGAAGTTGCAGCCCAGGGAGTGCTGGCACCATTGCTGTCGTGCAACACAGCGCTGGCTGCCGCGTTTGCAGGCCAGCTGTTGTCACTCCTTCCACAGCGAACGCTTTAGAGTCGCTGCTTAGAGTCTCAATGCAGGCCCCTTCTCTGTAGCTGCGGTGTGGAACAATCCTGCAGCCAGACTGTGACCAGCAAATTGAGCTCTTACAAGCATTGCATTCACAGACGCATTCACATGTTCGCGGGCATAAATAATCACAACTGATGGCTGACAACAATCGCAATGCACCGAGGGAGACAAGGGGGATGCATGTCATGCTTCGTCCACAACTAAATCACTGGTGTGTAAAATAAAAGTCGCAAGGCATGCACTGCATGAGCTAGGGACAACGCACCACCTGAAATAGGGTCCAAAGCAAAGGCAGAAAACAGGGCGGGAGCGCAACGATCAAACCATACGCCCAGAGAGGCACAGTGCTGATTAGGAACAAACAATGGCTGTAAATTGGAGGTCAAGTAAAATGCCAAGGGTTGCTGCATGGCCATGCCAGAATATGTCATTAACAATTTCAACACACCATGACATGTTCACAGTGGCTGCAGTTGGATTATTGGTGGGCTGAACGCTGCTCAGCCAAAACAATATGATGGAAGTTCCATCACCCAACCTTGCCCACGATGTGGATGGCAGGGAAGTTGGAGGTGACATGGGACCTGCACGGCACACACGTGCGCACAGCATGCGGCCTGTTTTGTAGCAGGTTGTGCATGGCAGCAATGGTCTGTGCAATGATCTGTGCAACGGGCTAGCAATGTGCATGCAAGGGCCGGGCAGATGAGACGCAACTGCTGCTCCTCTGCAAGCTGGCCGCCTGCCTACCCGCCGCCGCTGTGGCTGTAATCTTGTACATCAGCAAGGAAAGGTGAAGACAGGCATGTCAAGCAATTCAACCATGCACGCAAGGTGGCGCTCACCAGCTGCTGCTCAGTATTATGCCCAGCAAGTTGGTCACTACGGTCAGCTTCTTTGTGGCCACGTGGATGATGCCTCCGGTTGCTTTGGGGGCTATTGAGTTGGATGTACAGGGGAAGAGGCGGAAGTTGAGGTTGAGGAAGCCCCCCTCACGCACCACCAGAGCATACTTGGTGTCGGGGTCCAGGGCGTGGGGGGTTAGAGTGAGTTTGCGATGGCCGCCGCTGAAATTGGAAATGACAAATGCTTGAGCATGCAGGACTGCGAGGGGGTCGTCCCTCAAGTCCACAGTCATCAGCGCAACATTTACTGTGTAAGAGGAGCGCAGCAGGCCAATGGTGCTGCTGAGGCCCAGCGTGATATCAGAAATGGTGGAGGGGCCGTCCGCACTGGTCTTGAAGATGGTGGCATGGGCGCTGAGCAGGCCATTTAAGAGCAGGCCAGCATTAAGGTTGAGGCCGCAAGTGCTGCCAATGCTGTTGTCAAGCTGAAACTGTCTGCAGCAGGGGAACAAGGAGCGGAGGCTAATGTGGGCGGCAGTAACGAGGGCAACTGATTATCTGGTGTGCATCTTGTTGGCAGCCAAGCACCAGACAATTGCTTCTACGATCCTCCAAGTTGAGCAGGGCAAACTGGTGAGTCAGCATGGGCCAAGCAGGATCCCAACAAACACACAGCACGGCACATCAGGAACACGGTGTCAGAGCAATAGTAGCAGTACCAATGCTGCAGAAATCAGAACAACTCACATAAGCGCTGTTTTAGGGGGTGGCGGCGAGGGGCTGGGTGGCCTTGGTGGGGGAGAAGAAGGCTTTGGTGGTGGGCTCCTTGGCGGGGCACCTGGCACACCGACTCCAGGATCAATATTGCGTGGTGGCTGGCGGGGGGATGGGGGCCGCGGCCGCGGGGGAGGCTTCGGCGAAGGCAGGGGTCGGGGCTTTGGCAGACGGGGCGAAGGAGGGCGCGGGCTGGGCCTGGGGGGCGGTTTGGGGATGGGTTTTTTGCGGACACGCGCTGGGAGGATGTTCCACACAATCAGCGTTGAGATGTTTTCAGTCTTGGGGTAGAGTCCCAGCATTGGGTTGCCGCAGGCAGGGGAGGGCCTCAGCGGGGCGATAGCTCCCAAATACTTGGCCGTACACTTGCCACGCCCCTGCGGAGTACACAGAAAGGCAGGGAGGCAAGGTTGACGAGATGACGAACCTGTTTGCAACATTGAAGCGCCGAGACGGTTGACTAAAGGTGGTGACAGAGCATGCAATGTAGGCAGGGCCACAACACCGGCGGTAGGACACAGGCCAAGCCTCCTAACAGCCTGAACCTTGTTGTAATGCGTGTCCACCACAATCGCACAGGGCACTCACATGGGCACGAATGAAGAACTGGCCATGATTTTTTGGCTGGCCAGCAACAGGTGGCGCTGGCTCCAACACCCATTCCCAGCCAGCACCCATGAATATGTTGTTGTTGCGGCAGTTCTTGGTGGCCGTCAGGCGGCTCCTGCTGGGACAGTTGGTGTCCGCTTGGATGCGGCCCATCAACTGCAGCAACAGGTGGTGGAGGGAGAGGCAGCATGAACACAGATATGGCACCAGTGGTCCCTAGATGGTGGATCCGGTTTTGCCCGCTGGCGACCAGCAGCAGGAGCACTGACAGGACCGGTGCAAAAACAAAAGCAAGACTACAGCGCGATGCACGGCTGTACAGCGGACATGCGCGACACAAGGCAAGGCAGCTGTTACTTTGTGCACTCATCCTCGCAACCACCCGCTGCCCCAGCATGGCATAGTGGCTGACAGGCCGCATGCCATGGTGGCCTCGAAACGACTTGCCTGCAAGGTAATGGGCCGTCCCACGAGGTTGGCTGGTTTGCCTTTGATGGCCTTCATCATCCAGGTGGAGCGGGGGACGGCTCCAAACTCATACAGGGCTGTGGTGTCAACCTGCGTGCAGAAGCGGCCCCCGAAAAAGCCTGCAGGAGCAACAGGGGAGCAGCAGCAGGGTATTGAGTGGCCAAGGCAGTCGGCAGCTGCCCGACGGGTGGGAAAGCGAGCAAAGCCGGGGGATGCCGGGTCGATAGAATGCCACTGAAACCACAGATACAGAGTGGTCCAGGTGGGAAATTGGCAAGCCGGCATACTTGCTTTGCAACGACACCTGCTGCCTGGCTGAAGGGCTGACCCAACTTGGGGCAGATGTCATAAGTACAGTACAACACAGCGTCTCACCGCTGGAGGAACAGTGCTTGCGGCCAATCAGAGTGATGAACTTCTGTCCTGGGGGCACACGCGGACGAGAAGCCGCCGACACTCCTGCACGGGCAGCACAGCACAAGCAGGGGCGGTATGTGAGCATGCAGGTTGGGCACTGCTGCACTGTGCTGTGCAAACGCCAGTAATGGTCTGCATGTCAAGCACAGTTGCGATCTCATAGCCACAAGATGACAGCTGCTGTAGTGTTCGGATGTTGAAGGGAAAAGTGTCTCAACCACCGAAGCCAGCGATGAGAGCCTGGCTATGAGCCGGCTCAGATCTGTCCAGAACCCCAGCTCTCAGAGTGCATGCTCACCTTGACCGCCACTCAGTAGACACCAGGTCAACAATGCCAGCAGGGCAGCGCATAGGTGCTGATGCATGGCGCGTTTTATCCGTTCAGCTCGGCTGACTGCAGTGGGTGATTAAGAGCGGCAGGGCAAGGCAGCTGTGTGTTGATGCGCTACTACGCAGCTGGGCAGCAGAAACAGGAAGCCGGCAGCCATCTGCACTGCTAAATGTTAAGTCACTGAACCCCCCAGGAATGGCAAGCACGGTTCCATCCTTGCCACCAACGCACTGAATGACTAACTGCTCAGCCAGCAACAAATGAAAGACTACAGTGGGAGCAGCAGTTGGCTATTGCTATTCCCAGCTACCCCCAGGCTGCAGGCCAGGGCCGCAGATGCCCGCGACGTTGCGCCGTAAAAGGCGTGCGAACGGCATTTCTCAAACATGATAGTCATCACCTCAATGGAAACGGTGAGGTCCACTGCACGTCCGCACTACACAAAGGGCCCTGGCGAAACCTTGAGGGGGCTGACGAACGAACGGTCACCACGTGGGGCACCAGTGTACGTGCCCCGATGGGCTGACGCCAATGCCCAAATACTGGTCGATTTAAATGTATGACGCGTTCATGGCCACAAAAACCTGGAGTGCGCGGGTTTCGTGCAGTACGGAGCTAGAAAAAGAATTTGGGAGGAGCTTCCTTGGCAGCTGCCTTGGAAGTGCAGGGGCATCATAATTGGTCAAGTACCAGCCGCAAGGAATCCGCCATATTATTTGGACAAATGCATAATCCCAAGCGTGCGGGGTTCCCTGTGGTGACTCTGCGCTCAGCTCGGCAGGTGATCAATGCACCAGGGATGAGCCACTCTGTGCCGGCTCATCCCCTCTGCTGCTGGCTGCTGCCAGGTTCAGAGACCGTGGCCCCTTCCTGCAGCTGCCAACACTTCGCCACCCCACCACCATCATGCCAGTTGCTAGGACAAGGCAGCACAACAGCTGCAAGGGGAACAAAAGGAATCCATAAACCAAAAGGGTGACATAAGCACACGTCGATGCTGCCTATGCTTCACGCTGTGTTGAGGCAGAGAGCCGCTAACTGACAGCATGATTGTGGCGGTCGGTGACTGGCCATGGCAGCTGGCACCTGCCAATTGAAAAAAAGACTTCTGTGCTATCACCACATGTGTACAGCGCCCGTTGAAGAGACGCTACTACTGGCAGTGACCCACTGGCCAGCGTTGAGCCTGTTAATTGCATCGTGTCAAGCTAGCGCTGCCAGCCAGCACGTTTGAAGAGCATAAGGCGGATGGAAAGTGAGGGGAAGGAAGATAAGGAAAGGAAGAAATACCCCATGAAGCGTGGGTTCAACAAAGAAGCCAGCGAAAGGAACGGCCCGTCCAGAGGTGTATGGAGGCCCTCGGGGGTGCATCTGGCTGGCTAGCATAATAAGGGAACTATCACTACAGAGGCTCAGACTACTACGGTGCATCCAATTGCACAGCAATCCAGACACACCAGCCACACCAACTCACCTCAATGGTGCAAGTATGGCAGCAAGCCACGGCATGTGATGTGCGATAGCCCTGCGGCAGCAAGTTCAAGTTTGCAAAACAAACATCAAGTTGGGGAGTGAGGCTGCTGTACTTTTGTTGCACTTGACTGATGGCGCAAATACAACAGCTGCGATGTGGAGGGCTGCAAGTGACAAGCTCGCTAATGAGTATGTGGGCAGCAGCTGGCATTACAACCACATGATTGCCTTCGTTGTGCAGCCCACCATATGCGTTTTCAATCTGCTCATAGCAGCTTTACATGTGATTGGGCCTATCATGAGGTCACCAACGTGCGATCGTCACCCCAGCTGCATGGACGTTGCGTGAATGTTTGGAGGGTTCCACACATTTGTGGTCGGCTCAGCTGTCGGGTGTACGCTGCCCTGCTCAATGTCGCCCCCGGTCTACCGCACAGGCCTGCACCGTACACGAGGTGGACGCCGGAAAAGATTGTGATGCTCTGAAACCAGGCCCATGGAGACGGTAAACATTTACTACCTGCACCCTAAATGCTGCCGCTGTGCTGCAACTCACCGGCGTCCAGTCATGCTTGCCACACCCTTGGCGGCAAAGTAACAGCCGATCACGACATCTTCAGGTTCAGAAGAAATTTGAAGGTTGATGGTGGAGCCAGGAGGCCAGGTGCAGCCAGGAGTGCGGTGTCGGCGCACAGCAATGGCCGGCAGCGAGGAGGGGCGAGCCAACCATACCCAACCGGCACCAGCTCCGTTGCCGGCAGGGTCGCAGACTCTCGCAAACGTTTGGAGCTCTCAGGAGGCAGTGGAGAGTTCAAACACAAGTAAGCGCCGCGCGATTCTTGTCGCCCGCAGCATCAAGCCCGAGCCCCGAGCCCACCAAGAGTGTATCCACACACTCGAATTGTCAAGGATGGATTGGAGGCGAGGGTTGTTTGTTTAGGCGACCCCGTCTGAGCTGGCAGCACACTGCTGGGCAGGGCGCCGGCGCAAAAGGGTGGGTTGGTGTGGTAGACTCCAAACCCTGCCTCATTCCGCTCGAAATTGCGCCGATATAAATGTATACATGGTTTGAACGAGTTACGGGTCCCGCTCGATAGCTGTCGTGCACTCATGGATGACATTTGATGATGGTAGGGGCTACAATGTCTGTGGGTAGAAAGCTGCTGATGACTACATAAGCTCCCAGGCTCCCTCCATTTGCCCATCCTTCCATCTCTTTGTGTCTATACAAGAGCGCCTCAGGTCACCACCATGCAGGCTGCGTTTGCACACACCCTGAACCTCCAGCGCGCTGCTGCCAACGGTGGTGCCGTGCGCAAGGCCGGCGCCAGGAGCCTGCCTCCTCTGCGCGTTGCCACTGCTACTCGCTGCCAGGCGGTGAGTCCTACCTCTGTATGTGCACCGTAGCAGCAAGGCGACGTTCATAACAACCTGTTGGTGCTGCGGCAATCCCTGCCATTCTGCATCGAAACCACACACCCTCGCTCCTCAACCCCTAGCGCGCTCCATCGGCTATAAACCATTTCATCTTTCCGAGCTGGTGTTCTGAGTGGGTGCTGACGGTTCTGAGTGGATGGGATCGCAACCCCATCTTCCTACAACACGCACCGAACACCTCTGCGCCGCGCCATGCAGGTTGCTGCCAAGAATGACGAGGCTGTGACGATCCGCTTCGACGCTGCGGGGAAGCCCGTGGTGTCCCTGGGTGCTCCGGCTCCCGCTGTGCTTGCCAACGAGGTGGGCGGTCAGTCATGCTGGGGAGCATCTCCTTGCTGTGACCACATGCATCTCCTGCAACCTATTTACTGAGCAACCAGCTGTCACCTCATTTTCCAAACAAACTGCTGCATCCTGACTGATCAGCATATTTGTAGGGCAACTGGCCAGCACTCCAGCAACACCGAAAGACCACCCTCGTTGTAGTATCTCCCCCAAACATGTGCCCTGCCTCCCTCCATGTTTCTCACTGCAGAAGGCTGAGCTGGCTGAGGTGGCGGCCCAGTTCGACCTGTGGAACAACACTCTGCAGACTGGCGACCCCGAGAAGGTGGCTAACCTGTATGCCCCCGATGGTGTGCTGCTGCCCACCGTTTCCAACAAGGTCCGCACTGACCACGCCGGCAAGGTGAGACAAAAAGGAACAGGAAGCCCTGGAGGAGACTGGTTGCAATCTACCCAGCGATGCCTCACGTGCTTGTAGAGGTTAGGGCATCCTCCATGCATGGATTGCTGCGCATAGTTCATCTTGAAATCACCTCCCGCACTTACGGCTCAGCCTCGCCTCTGCAACCCTTGTGACTTTTGCAGGTGGACTACTTCACCAACTTCCTGAAGCTGAAGCCCTTCGGCGTGATTGACCAGAGCATTGTGCGCTTCCTGACCCCCGAGAAGGATGTGGCCTCCAACTCCGGCATCTACACCTTCACCCTCATCAAGGACGGCCAGCCCACCAAGGTAGGCACCCGCGCATGCTGGCCAGCATCCAATAGTTGCCTGCTGTGCCTCAATTCTGTACCTAGCTGCAAAAGTTCGTCCATTATTTCTCTGCCATTCTGCCACTCATAAGCCCACACGGCGGCTTGATTGGTTTGCTATGGCAGTGATGTTGCCGACTTTGTGTGCCGCGAGTCACCAGCTTATGTTGGGTCTTGTTGTGACCTTCTGCACCTCATCTCTCCTGCCTGCAGGTCCAGGCCCGCTACAGCTTTGTGTACCGCAAGATCAATGGCTTGTGGAAGATCACTGAGCACCACTCCTCCGCCATGCCCGAGCCCGTCACCGACCCCCTGGAGGAGGTTGCTGGCCTGTTCGACCTGTGGAACAACACTCTGCAGACTGGCGACCCCGAGAAGGTGGCTTCCCTGTATGCCCCTGATGGCGTGCTGCTGCCCACCGTGTCCAACAAGGTCCGCCCCGACCACGCCGGCAAGGTGAGTCTTGGTAACGGACCCTTTGTGCGGCTTGTGCTAGCGTCGCTCTTGTCCTGCCAGCGATTTATATTTCCCAGGCTGTGGGGTTGCTTGCATGCGCATTGCTTTCCTAGGCAGGCAGGCAGAGCGAACCCGAAGAGAAGGGCAGCCATCTAAAGTGGGATGCAGTCACTTGCCCACTCTCGGTTGCATCGTACCAGACCACTGCTAACCCCCCTCCTACCATATTTGCTTTGCAGGTTGACTACTTCACCTCTTTCCTGAAGCTGAAGCCCTTCGGCACCATTGACGAGAGCCACGTGCGCTTCCTCAACCCCCAGCAGACTCTGGCTGCCAACAGCGGCGTCTACACCTTCGCCCTGGTCAAGGACGGCCAGCCAACCAAGGTGAGATGGGCTGGCTTTGAACAGGAGTACAGGAATGCAGCCTGATTCGTCTCCTCTTGCTATGAACAACTTCCTGCCTTGCCGGCCCAACAAGTATAGCTTGTCTGGTAGAGCTTGCAGTCATCCACGTGTTACCAGCCCTGCACCCTTTCAGCCCGCCTGAGCACGTTTGGGTTGCCCCGCGTCTTGCCCTGCAGGTACAGGCCCGCTACAGCTTCATCTACCGCAAGATCAACGGTGTGTGGAAGATCACTGAGCACCACTCCTCCGCCATGCCCGAGCCTGTGGCGGCGCCTGCACCTGCGGCAGTCAAGGAGGCCGTGGGTAAGCCCCCTGTGCTGGTGCTGCCCATGACAGCTTTGCCTATGCTGCAATCCACAAACAGCCTGGTCTGTGCCAAGCTGGAGTATGTTGAGCATCTATGACTCTTGTCCATGAGCACGACCTGGAATGCGTTGCATATTGCTTGAAATCTTGTTTTTGCTCCTAGCGCCAGCAACTGTTGCCTTGTCACCCATGACCCTCTGCAACCTTATCAATGAATGCCATGCCAAACTCCTCTTTCTCTTGATTCGCAGCTGCGTGAGGTGGAACCTGTCGACGTGCCGTTGGCAGCGACTCTACCGCTCACCCCACTATCAAAAACTGGTGACATCTTGACTAGAAGTGAATGACCTCCCAGAACCCTCAGCTTTTCATACATGATGCCGTGGTAGCTGCCCGGTCCAGACAACTCTAGACTATGTTGACAGACGCGTTACGAAGCAACGTGCATGGCAGTTTTTTCCCTCACCTGATCCTGGCAGTGAAAATGTATCCGCGCGTGCCCCCCCCCGCCCTTGTATCGACATTTTCATTTCTCAGCTGTTGGGAATTGCTTCTGTTTAAGGGTTTGAATTTGGTTGCATTTGGTTGCTACGAATTTCATTCACACTTTCATCACCTTTGCACTTATCTCACGGTTACCTTGTGGGTTCCATCACTGGCAGGGCAGGAGTATGGGAAGGCAGCTGGCTTGATCCAATCAACTAAAGGGCAAAGATTTGATGGAAGATAGCTGATTTGAGAACTGAACAAACGCCAACTGATCTAAGAGGATGTGTCACGAGCCAATCTTGCAATGGAGAGCTGTGCACAGGCAATGCCTCTACCTCATTAAATTGTTGACTAGCACGCGGCAGTGAGCACAGCGCACACAGCAGGAGCTTCAGCGTCTTGATGTGGTGATGTCATGTTGCCGTTGGCTATCAATTACCTGCATACATCATTCTCACGGTTAACTCCGACTGAGAATCTTGAGCCTGCTGGCGCGGCGGCATTGTGCGGAACTTGCCGAAACCATGACGAAGGTGGTGCTGGTGAGATTCCGCTCAAGCAGGCGGATGTTGCATTCATCAGAGATGCTGTGAAGCGTGCGCAACTCATGACCCGGTTGGTATTCTGCGCCCAGGGTGCACCGGCGCTGCCTCTTCCTCACATCTGCCCTGTACGTAGATAACAGGCTGCTCCAGCGGGCTGGGCCGCGCGCTGGCATGCCGGCTGCACGCCCAGCACAGCGGCACTGGCGGGGAGCGTGCATACCGAGTGTTTGCCTCTGCGCGTAACCCAGCCTCCCTCATGGAGCTGGAGGCAGCTGGCATGGACGTGGTTCAGTTAAATGTGACAGATCAGGTGCGTATATACACGTGAATAGGACCCTCACTATGCAGGGTAATGATGCTGCTCCCCATCTGGCACAAGGAAGGGCCATGGCGCCGGCCTTTTCGTGCCATCCGGGTGCGTGTCAACAATAGTACAGCTGGTGGCCTCTCAAGCTGGACGTTCTTGCCTGTGCAGAAGTCTGTGGATGCCGCAGTGAAGCTCGTCATGGAGAAGGCTGGCAGGATTGATGTGCTGATCAACAACGCAGGCAGGGCGGCAGGCTGAGGGCGGGATTGGGCTTGCACTGTGGCTTCACCTTCTTGCATGGGGTTGTACGCCGCGGGCTGGGCCACTTGTTGCTTTGTTCATCAGTCCAGCCCAGCCAACCTGCATGCCCTTCCCGCTTTTGCCTATCCACAACCAGCCTCGCTCTCTGTGCCCAGGGCTGCTCCCCGATCATCATGCACTTCCTTTTACCATTCTGCACCTGCCCACCATGCCCGTGGATGCAGGGTTGAGCCGTGTGGGGCCAGCTGTGGAGCAGCCCCTATCTGAGCTGCAGGAGGTGATGGATGCAAACTTCTACGGTGTGGTGCGTGTCACACAGGTGAGGGGCAGCGCTGCCCGGCAGCAGCGTGGCCACAGAGGACTAGGCAGCTTGATGGTGGCGGATGCCCAGGGACAGATTACGCAAGTGTGTGTGTGCGGTGATTACATGCAAAGGTACAGTGCAGTCTCCACCCTCCCTGCTGCTTGCTACCCCCACCATCAACATCAATTGCAATTCTTCACCTGTATCTGCATTTGAACTTGCTGCAGGCGGTGGCGCCTCACATGATGCGGCAGCGATCGGGCCTGATTGTCATGATTGGTTCCGTGGTTTCGATGCTGGCCACACCCTTTGGCGCAGCATACACCGGTAAGCAGAGGCCATAACGCAGTGTCTGGTGCAACATGCCTTCCTGTCAACAGGCCGGCAGATCAAATCACATCCTTCCCGTGCTGCTCTTTGTGGTTATGACTTGCCACAGGCCGAGTAATCGGGTTCCATTTGTGCGTGGCTTCCTGAGCGCCACAGCTGCCAAATCCTTTTTCATGTGCTGTGCTTATGCCTGCAGCTTCCAAGGCAGCTCTACTGGCGCTGACGGATTCGATGCGGCTGGAGCTGGAGCCCTTTGGTGTGCGCACCACATATGTCGTCGCTGGCGCAATCAAGTGAGCCTCCTTACTGCTGGACGACAGGCTCGCCCCAACTTTAAATGCAGCAGACACATTGGTATTCGTCCATGGTGCACGTGTCTTGCAGGATGTGCCTGCAGCACTGGCATTGTGGATTGCCCCCATGTCTGCGCTACATGTGAATCCTGCCGCCCCTGCTGGAGAAGTGTGCCCCTGACCTATCCTGCCAGACCAACGTCCTGGATGCCTTGGCGTCTGTCGCTCGGGGGGTGCAGGTCGTCGATTAGCGACAACATCCTTGCTGGGTCAAATCTAGCGCGATACGAGCGCCCCGACTCTCTGTACCGCCCCTTCGCCGATAAAATCCGGTAGGTGGACGGTGAGTGGGATGGGGGTTACAGTATCTCAGCATGGTAGCTTACAACTGTTAGTGCAGTTTGCATTACCTGCTTTGTTTCTTGGTTTCCTGCTGTTTATTGCACCTAGGTAGTGTATGTGTCAGTTTCCTAATGACACAAAAGCAGAGTTCTGAGCCATTTGTGCTTCTGCCTGCTGTGCATCAAGAAACACAGACCCCAACTCTCGTTGCTTGCAGCATGATAAGCGTGCAACTGTAGTGCGACGTAGTGCAGTTTGCGTAAGTGGTTTGTGCTGCTGCGGCTGCTGCAGGGCCCGAGCACAAATTTCTCAGGATCCCAAGGCAGCCGTGAGCGCTGACAAGGCAGCAGACCAAATCACGGCCGTAATCAACCGGTCCATGCAGCCAGGGACAAGCAGCAGAGGGAAGAACCAGCAACTTACGGGACAGCAGCCGCGCCCACGTGCCCCGCCTGTGTGGTTCCTGGCTGGCGGAAATGCACTGCAGTACTACCTGCTGGGCCTGGTGCAGAAGGTTTTCGGCTGGACAAACGCGCTGCTTGCCAAGCGATTTGGACTCGACAAGCCTTTGCCATAGCCACCAGGGCCCCAGTCACCTTTGCATTGTGACTCTGTATCAATCCTTTTGTGCCATAGGCTGCTTGCTTAATTTTATGTTATCAGCTGTATTTTGACGTGCATTCCATAAGTATGAGAAAACATGGATGCGCCCATATTCGGGGATTTCTGGACACTGGGAATGGAGGGTTTGCAGTGGCAGCAGAGATGACACTGGTTGGACCACGGCAGCAGGGAAGGTCTCCATGCACTTCACCCCATGTCCAAGGGCGCCCAAGCTGAGAGTGGGTATGCTGCCAGCCCCAGAATCTTGTGTAGAATGTCCCTGTCCAGGGCTGCCAGCTGCCTCCAGGCATTTTCCTGACCAGCATCCCCTGCCGTAGCATCAGAGGCACGCTGTGCTTCATCTTTTCCGCTGGTTGCCCGCCCCCGCTGAACCGCCATTATCAGGGTGAGTGCCGCTGCCTTGAAGGCTGGGGGGAAGCGGGTGTGCTCAGAGGTGCTCCAAGCTGAGTGCTCCGCTGCCAGCCATAGCCACCTGAAACAGAGCAGGCACGCGCGCACGATAATGGTGATCATGAGGCGGCACATGGGTGCGTGCCTGGGCACAGCAAACACATTTGTTACCAGCCAGAGCTCCAAATGGCAAACCCTTAAGAGGACTCCCAATGAAAGGACATACTGCATTGTTATGCAGCCTTCATCGCTACCTGCATGCTGCACGCCTAATGGCCCCGCTTGGCCAAATTACTTATTTCTTATCTGCAATGTGAGCTAAAATCACCTGTTCCGACCCTCCACCTCCAAGCCTGAATCCACCTCAGCAGGATCAAAATGTTGCAGCATTGTGGGCGGGTTGGCGCCAATCCGCACCCGCGCGTTCTCACACGGTGGGGCGGTAGCCACGGGAACCCAGCAGCTCAACCAGTGGCAACAGCTTGGCATCCCAGCACATCAACAACTGCATTCCGAAGGTGTGCAGAAATGATATGTGATGGCAAACCCTCGCAGTTTTGTAGGACGAGCCACAGCACAGGGCCAGGGGTTGTTAGCACTAAATAAGTTTGCAAGCAGGTGGACGTGGCTCCCCGAATGTTTGGGCAAATGTTCCAGGATATCTCAACTGCCCACAACGTGCTACAAACGCATTGTCGGGTGTTGCTGATACACAGGCTCCACAAATTCACCTGCATATCATCAGCCATTACTAGCGGAGACAGCAGCCAGCAACAGAAAGGTGACCTATCAAGCGCTTCTAGAGCAAACTGCAGCAGTAGCATCTGCGCACCATTTCAGCCAAGTTTTCAGCGCTGTGAAGATGGGGCAGGTGTAAGAAGCACCGGGCAGTGCCACCACGCCTCCCCGTGCCAGCGCAGCACCAGTGATGGGGACTTCAGGTCGGCTTGCTGCAAGCAAAGCATGCAGTGTGTCAAGGCTGCCGCTGATAACAGCTGCACACAGCGCTGGGGTCGTGACTGGCTGCCCTGCCTTCAGCAGCAGCTGCACTGCTGGGGCCCTGCCGTGCTGCGCGGCCTGCAAGAGTAGCTCAGGCGCCAGCGGGGCAAACTCCTGACCCAGCAGACCCTGGGCAGCCTCGGTCCCGCGAGGTGGTGGAGGCAACTGTTGCCGCACGCTGGCTGGCAGCATGCCCAGCGTTACCGCGCCATGCACCGCCAGTGGCAGCACGTTTGTGCTACCCTTCTTCGCCGCTGCTGTGAGCGCTGCGTCGGCAAACTCAAAATTCAACAGGCCGCCACCTATGTCCACCAATTACTCGGCGTAAAACTGGAGGCAGTCAGCGGCATCTGCCAGCCCCATGCTGCGGAACAGGCTGCGAGCAGCGCTAGGGGACACGCCTCCCATCGTGAAGGGCCAGGGCTCCGCCTCAAATTGAAAGCGGTCCTGCAGTGCCCCCAGCAGCAGGCGCCCTGCAGAGCCATCCCCGACGCTGCAGCATGGCTCCAGCACTTCGCGCAGCCGCAGGCGCGCGTGGGGTCAGCATCCAGCAGCAGGCAGATCATGTTTGCTGCATCGGCAGCTGAGCTGCAGTTGCTGCAGTTGGCTGCCGCCAGTTTTAGTGGTTGGTACCAGCGGCTGCCAGCATGCACACTTGCCCCTGCTTTCAGCAGCGCCTCTACCACCTCCACATGTCCTACCGTGTCAGCGATCAACAATGCGGAGCCATTGTGGGCGGTGGCATCGCGCTGGACCTGCATCGTGCGACGCACAAACTTGCTGAGCGCTGCCGGGGCGGCACCATAATGCGTGCAGGCCTCTGCGCAGGAGATGGGAGCCCCTGCCTCCAGTAGAACAGGCACCACTTCGTACCAGCCTGACAGCGCGGCGGCGTGGTAGGGCGACATGGGCTCTGTGAAGTCCAGGCCTGACATCCTGGCAGCGCTGGAGCAGGAGATGCACACGCTCCTCGTCCCGCTGCAGGATACCTCCCACAAGCTCGGTTTGAAACTCTGCCTGCATGGTATTACTGCCTGCAACGCAAGGAGAAACTGACAGGCACGCATGCAACCTGGCTTTGAAGCTCAGGCATCAGGCAGGGGCAGCAGACCCGACCAACAGACCAGGGCCTGTCACACCCAGGCAGGGGCGCAGGCTCAAGGCACAAGCGGTGAATGCAGTGACTCGAGTGGTTCAGAGGCGGCCAGGCTGGGCGGGGTGACGTGCATGCGTGCTATACTCGTACCTGATCAATCTGAAGAAAAACAGCACACTAGAGCCAAATCAAAGGCAGCATTTTGAGACGCCAAGTTTGGAACCCACAACGGTCGTAAAAGCCGCCAAGGTTTATTGTCAGCGGGGAGATATACGACGATCTGGTCGCTGCCATGAAGGGTTTCGGCCAACCAGTGGGTGTACCTTCACGAGTACTGCAGCGGGGCCTGCAAGGCAACCGCGCTTGCGTCCGTCCACAGTCAACCCCCTTTTCCCCCGCAACAGGATCGCCGCTGCGCAACACCGCGGCGGGCACGGTCTCCCGCTCCACAGATCTACAAATGAAGGCAGCACATCTAGCGGCGGCTGTTTTCCTGGCTCTGCTGAGCAGCCAAGCCCTGGCAAAACCCGCAGCAAAGCCCCGTCCGAAACGCGGGATATGCAAACCAATATACGAGATGCAGTTCAAAGTGAAGGCCAACAACCACTTTAATGACAAGCATGCTCGCGTCATTTTTGACCGAGTGCGGCAAGATGTCACCCGTGAGATGCGAAAGCAGCGCACGTTCAGGCAGTGCACACCAGGAGCCGTCAAGCTGTTGAGGGGCTGCTTCCACGTGAGTATAGCCTACCAGTTCCGATCCACAGACCTTATGCCCTGAAGGTGGTGGCAGCACAGGGTCTAGGCAGCGACAACATCATGCTTGCACTGTGTGCTATGGCAAGAAAACCGTTGAATTCGTGCAGTTGTAGCCATAGTTGACAAAAACTTGCACTGAGATTGGATGATGGGTATTTCTGGCCGATGGCGCGGGTGGGGGTGGGGGTGGGAGGTGACGGACGCATTGCTATGCTTACCACTTGCAACCTGCTCAAATATGACATGCATCGTTGTCGGCCCCCCTCTCTATCTTGCCTGCAGGCCTTGCGCAAGGTTGACGGCAAAGTGATGGTCGGAGTATACCGTGAGTTACTGCGCCTGTTGCTGCATGTATTAGCTGCAACATTGCCCGGGGTGCTCAGCACATTGTCCAACAGACAGCCCAGACCCTTCTTTCTTAGAAAGCCCTCCATATACCGCTCCTCATCGTTGCATTTGCTGCTGCAGAGTTCGCTTTCAAGATGCAGTACAAGTGCAAGGTGCGTCTTGGCTGTTGGGGCAGTCTGTCAGTGCCTGCCAGGTGCCGGCATAGCAGCAGGGCAGGCAGGGCACTAGCTGCTGTTCGAGCTGCACGCTGATTGTCACCGGGTATTTTAGCTTGTTTGGATAGTCTTATAGTCACTGCTCAGCGGTGCCTGCAGCCGTGCTGAGGCATCAGCTCCATACTGCTGCCTGATGCAGGGCTCCCCTGACAAGTTGGTCCGAGTTGTGAGCAACGCCATCACCAGTCGCAAGGGGCGGGTGCTGCGCGGCAAGGCCGCCATTAATCTTATACCAAAAGGGCGCTTCTAAGTCGATGATACACGATTCTTGACAGCAGCATGTGAGAGCATCGAGTGCACATCTCAAGTCTGATTTGATGTCCGTCAAGCCGCCAACCTTACCCGCATATAGGGGGGAACCCCTTCCCAACGTAACTCATTCATCCGAGTGCATCGACTCGTAAACCTGTAACACTCCCAAATCCTTCATCTTTTCAGTTGGTTTCGCATGAATTCATTTGCCTAGAATGCATTAGGCGCAGTGTTCATGGCGGTGGCAGCAGCGGCCAGAGGCAGGCACAAGGTAGGGGCTCAATTGGGCACTGCAGGCTTAAAGTATGCCATTACTCGCTAAGCTAGCGGTAAGGCGTCGAACAAGGTGACGGGCTGTCGAAAAGCGTGAAAGAACCCTCCACAGCACCCCTGGCTCGCATGCATTGGGCAACTGGAAAGTCGTCGCCAGGTGCTAAGAGGCCGCTGTTTCGCGCCCATTATTACTTACTTCTGCCCTCCGGAAAACATCGCATTTTTGCACCGCGACATCGCAGCTAAGCAAGCGGCCCGGCTTGGATAGAGCAGCATGGCCGACTCCCCGGCCCCTAAGAAGGCCGCCAAAAAGGCAAGCAGCAAGCAGCAGGTACCAGAGGAGCCGCCGCCGCCTTTCAAGCCTGCAAAGCTGGGACATTATGACCGGCAGGTTGTGGACTACGTGCGAACGGCTACAGCCAAGAACATTTGGTACTATAGGTGAGTAGTAAAGGAAAAGCTTACCCGAATGGCCTGGCGGGACTGCGGCAGGAGGGGTGGAGGTGCTGACAGTCTGGCAGTCGTCGCCATTGGGTGGGGCAGACTGGTTTGGCCATTCCTGGCCAGCTGAGAGCCCAATCCAGCAGTGAAGACCGTTTTGTCGAAGTCAGGGGGACTAATGCCTGGCAGGGGGTTTGAAATTGCATAGTTGAGTCCTGACAGCATTGGGTGGTGTCTGTTCCCACGGTACCATGTGCTTCCAAACCCACCCACCCTCTTTTCCTGTGCAGGGACCGAATGAGCACGCCGCGCGGCCCTTGCAGCTTGCCAGTGCTTCGTGAAGCATGGACACAAGGAGTAATTGATGAGAACACGCTAGTATGGGGTCAGGTGTGGCATCACTGCTGTGCCGAATCGGCCACCTATCCCCTGCACATTCGGCAATGCGGGAGCCGAGGTTGTGGGGTTGCTTTGCTGAACGGTCGCATAGGTTGTTGGCAGTCAGCCGTTGATCCACCAGCCAGCCATTGAAGTGGACGCCTCAGTTCGGAATTGCTGTGCTGCGCACACCAACGCTGGGCGCCCATCCACCTAGCAACCCATCCGCCTGCCTGCCTGCCTTCCTGCACTGTGGCTGCACTGTGGCTGCAGGGCCTGGCGGACTGGCTGCCCATCAGGAACGTGCGCACCTTGGTGCCACAGATACGGACAGTGGAGGGTGAGTTGGTAGCATGCTGTGCGGGGCCCGGCAAGAAAAGGGGGCCGCACTGTCGATTGATGACCAGCAGCCGGGTTGAGCGGCTGTGAATTTCTTGTGCTCCACAATGGCATGCTGCTATCTTTGGCTGTTCCTACATCCTGGGTTTGCTTTTTGTCCACCGCATTGCAGTGCAAATAGCTACATGGGTGAAGAAGCAGTTTGCGCTGAAGCCGGCCCTGAGCCGTGCAAGGTTAGTAGCAATTGCAACCTCTGTGGCCTGCTGATCCCCCGGCTGCTGCCAGAAGCAAGAACTTGCAACACTCACCCCCAGTTTTTCTCTCATTCTCTGCGGCTGCGGTTATTTAAATCCACATGCAGTATTCTTTGCTTGCAGGAAGGAACGTGCGGAGCAGCGAGGAGAGCTCAACAGCCAGGTTGACACAATGTATTGAGGGCAGACAATCAGGAGTTCCCTTCTAGGCAAGCACCGCCAGCACCACTAACCAGAACAGTTCTCTGTAGTTCATTTCTTCTCATGTCTTGCTTTCCTTTTGCCCCCCAGCACCTCTTTCTACCCTTCTTGTCAACTGTAATATCATACCTACGATAACCTCGCAATTGGATGTGTTTAAATTCCAGTTACAAAGAAGTACGTTTTGGTCGGGTGGTGGTTGGAAGGGGATTAGGTTTTGGTGTTATATTTCTCGTACAAAACGAAATTGAGCAACAGAAATGGGAAAGTTGGAGCACTTGTGAGCATCAAAACACAGCAGTTTGGGGAGAAAGGAACGCAATAATCTGAAGCAGCTGCATATCATCTCAACAGCTCTACACAAAAAGATAGCCGGGTGCCTCCAGGAGGGTAACGCTGCCGAGGGCGCATCAGAGGCACAGCGAAAAATGGGGCTGCAACATTAGCACTGTGCGCTACACTCCTAGAAGATGCCCAGGAACTTCTTCTTGGATGGGGGAACTGAGCCGTTGCCATTTGCGCTGACATGAGCCAACTCACGCGGCTGCAGCATCAAATGACAGGAGAAGGCGGGGAGCAAGATCAAAGAGACGCACTTTTCAAGGGCGTGCTCATTGCAGGTCACGGTACTGCCAGCATCCCGCATGGCCCTTATGCAGGCCAGCTCAGCATAAATCACTGCAAGCAGCACCCAGCTAAGTAGAGCAGACAGGCAAAACTGGTGGTGTGCCAAGGCAGCACGTGGGCAAGGGAAAAGGCTCACCTACCGTCTCCTTCACGGCTGCAGGTGCGGGCGCTGCCACAGGCTCAGGCATGGCTGAGGAGTGGTGCTCAGCGATCTTCCACACACCGTCGATCTTGCGGTAGATGAAGGTGTAGCGGGCCTGGACCTGCAGGGCAAGACGCGGGGCAACCCAAACGTGCTCAGGCGGGCTGAAAGGGTGCAGGGCTGGTAACACGTGAATGACTGCAAGCTCTACCAGACAAGCTATACTTGTTGGGCCGGCAAGGCAGGAAGTTGTTCATAGCAAGAGGAGACGAATCAGGCTGCATTCCTGTACTCCTGTTCAAAGCCAGCCCATCTCACCTTGGTTGGCTGGCCGTCCTTGACCAGGGCGAAGGTGTAGATGCCGCTGTTGGCAGCCAGAGTCTGCTGGGGGTTGAGGAAGCGCACGTGGCTCTCGTCAATGGTGCCGAAGGGCTTCAGCTTCAGGAAAGAGGTGAAGTAGTCAACCTGCAAAGCAAATATGGCAGGAGGGGGGTTAGCAGCGGTTTGGTACGATGCAACTGAGGGTGGGCAAGTGACTGCATCCCACTTTAGATGGCTGCCCTTCTCTTCGGGTTCGCTCTGCCTGCCTGCCTAGGAAGGCACTGCGCATGCAGGCAACCCCACAGCCTGGGAAATGTAAATCGCTGGCAGGACAAAAGACGCTAGCACAAGCCGCACAAAGGGTCCATTACCAAGACTCACCTTGCCGGCGTGGTCGGGGCGGACCTTGTTGGACACGGTGGGCAGCAGCACGCCGTCGGGGGCATACAGGGAAGCCACCTTCTCGGGGTCGCCAGTCTGCAGGGCCTGGTTCCACAGGTCGAACTGAGCCGCCACGTCCTCCAGGGGGTCGGTGACGGGCTCGGGCATGGCGGAGGAGTGGTGCTCAGTGATCTTCCACACGCCATTGATCTTGCGGTACACAAAGCTGTAGCGGGCCTGGACCTGCAGGCAGGAGAGATGTGGTGCAGAAGGTCGCAACAAGACCCAACATAAGCTGGTGACTTGCATGGTGGCACATTGAAAGAATGTCCGCACCCTCAATGCATGTCGCAAACCAGACAAGCAGGCACGCGGGGCAATCGCCTCAGGCTGGGAGGGAGAGAATGAAAGTAAGCAGGCATCTAAGTATGGCATGGAGTAACAGCAGGCAACTGCACCAACGCTGGCCAGCATGCGCGGGTGCCTACCTTGGTGGGCTGGCCGTCCTTGATGAGGGTGAAGGTGTAGATGCCGGAGTTGGAGGCCACATCCTTCTCGGGGGTCAGGAAGCGCACAATGCTCTGGTCAATCACGCCGAAGGGCTTGAGCTTCAGGAAGTTGGTGAAGTAGTCGACCTGAAAGCAGAAGGGGTGCAAAGGGGAGGCTGATGTCTAAGTGCGTGGAACAAATTCAAGATGAAGAATGCCCAGCCACCCATGCTTGGAGGAAGCCTGACCCCTACATGCATTTCATGCATGCCTGTGCAGAATGCAGTAAGTCTTCTCCAGGGCTTTCTATTCTTTTTTTGTCTCACCTTGCCGGCGTGGTCCGTGCGGACCTTGTTGGAAACGGTGGGCAGCAGCACACCATCGGGGGCATACAGATTAGCCACCTTCTCGGGGTCGCCAGTCTGCAGAGTGTTGTTCCACAGGTCGAACTGGGCCGCCACCTCAGCCAGCTCAGCCTTCTGCAGTGAGGAACAAGAAGGGAAACCTAAGGCTAAGCGTCAGCGCTAAGCGGTTTACTACTACGAGACAATGCGGTGGGGGAACTCGCTAGGCAAGGTCTACAAGTCCGGCTGGCCACTGGAAAGCTGTCAGTCATTGAACACGCACTTCATTGGAGGTGCTGAGGGGTGCGAATGTAAGATGGCCAACCCTCTCGCACCTCGTCAACCACGGGCGCGGCGGCAGCAGGGGCGGCAGCAGCGGGGGCACCCAGAGAAACCACGGGCTTGCCGGCAGAGTCGAAACGAATAACAACGGCGTCCTCAGCCTTAGCAGCCTGCAGCGGTGCAATGGCGGGAGGCGTGTGTGGGTAAACACGTGTGGGAGAGATTGATGCAAGCTCAGGTAGCTGGGGACTGGGGGCAGTCCCCAAATTCAGGCTGCTGACGCTCGCGCATTGCAAGCAAGCATTCACCACAAACACTCACCGCCTGGCAGCGAGTGGCGACGCGCAGGGCTGGCAGGCGCCGGGCACTGAGCTTGGCAGTGGCAGCTGCAGGGGCCCGCTGCAGGTTCAGGGTCTGTGCGAGAGCGGTCTGCATCGTGTCGAGGTGCTTCAGAACTCCAATGCTCGTCAGCAGGCCTGGAAATGTGTGAGAGAAACGGGTGTGCGGGCATTTATGCGGTCAAGCAGCTTTCTACCCACAGGGTTGTAGCCTCTACCACCCCTGGATGCTCGTTAATGAGTGCATGTGGGGGTCTCGCTACCGCGAATAACCCATGATCAGCACCTAATACATGTGATTCATGCACCCGTGGGCCGAATAAAGCACGGTTTAAAGTCTACCACTCCCAGCAACCCCTTTTTGCGCGTGCGCGCCCCGAGCTGAATCAAGAGAGGTACTACCTACGCATTGTAGAGCTCAGTGCGAAACATTCTGAATCTCGTCGGCCATGGAAAGGGAGCCAAGCAGCCAACGGCACCAAGCGCAAGGGAGGATGGTGGCAACGGGATGGCTGTCGCCAGGCAGCTGCAAATGCACCACCGGCCCCAGTGGGCTGGTTCTGTCTGCACAGTGAACATGCTGCAAGCCCTGACAGTAAGGAAGATGTCCTAATTGCTGATGTTCTTTGGCAATGGGCCCCATCTGCTCTCGACGCCGTTCAAACTGGGCCTGCCGCCCCTTCCAGCCAAACAGAGCCTGAAGGACTTTCACATGTCCTATGCCACGCCACAATCCACATCACAGTTTTCGCCAAACAAGCTAAACCAAAGGGATATGCACCAAACTTGCTAAGCGATGCCCCCAAACGTTTACAGCCTGGATCGCCGCTGCTGCTGCCGCTGCTGCCACTGCTGCTGCTGCAACCGTCCCAGCAGCTCTCCAATTTTGCCAAGAGGAGCAGCATCATTAACACCATGCTCCTGTGCTTGGTGCAACACCTGCCGCTGCTGTGGATGCAAGCCTCGGTGTCCTCCTGGCTGCAACTTCTGCCGCTGGCGATCAAGCTGCCACACCATCTTCAGCTCGGTATCAGCTGCAGTCGCTGCATCCAGCGCCTGCCAGGCAGCTGCTGCTGCGACTGAGTTGGCAGTGTCAGCTGCATTTACTGCAACAAGCGCTGCATCTGCAGGTGACTGGGTGGTACCAGCATGGGCAGCTGGGCTTGCAATCGCCGCTGCTGCATTCACCTGCAATGCTGCTACAACCGGCGCCAGCTGTGCGGCAGCAATGCTGAAATTCAAGTGTGGCAGCACTGTTGGGGAGCCTGAGGCTGGGCGTTGTCTGCCGCTCACACCCAGGTTTGGGCTGCTGCCAGTACCATTGCGGCTGGTATCAGGAGTGTGCCTGGCATTGCTGGTCACAAGGCCCAGCAGATGCCCAGTGGCTGCATCCAGCACTGCGCCCCCGCTGGCACCGCTGTGGACAGCCGCCGTAGTCAGCAGCATGGCGGGAAGGCCGCTGCTGGGCAGCTGCACAACCTGCAACCACGGAAGGGGTGGAACAATACAAACAAAGTGTGGGAACTTGTGAAGACTGATAAATCCAGCACGCTTATTTGATGCAGACAAGCAATCGCATTCATCAAATCAAATCGCCAGCAAGCCGACTGCTTGTCTGCATCTTGCTCTAAAGCAAGAACCACGCAACCTGCATCGTGCCGTGTGTAAATGGACAAGCAACACCTTCATGCCAAGAAAGCGCTTGCCTTAGCTAAGTTGCCGGCAGTGACGACTGGCGCCTGCATGGGGCTGCTGCGTGGGTTGAATGCAGGGAAACCCATCACACACACTCGCTGCCCTGGCTGAGGTTCCTGTTGCGCCAGCACCAAAGGGCGCCAGCCCAGCTGCCGCACCTCCCGAGGGTGCTGCAACTGCAGTACCGCAAGGTCGAGGGGACCCTGGAACACGTACAGCACACCTGCTGCCGCCCAGCTGGCGCCCTTGCCGTAACCACCTTCAGCTGGCAACAGCACGTGCAGCGGCGCCATGCTGCCGTGACTGGCGGGCAGCAGCTGCAGCTGGTCAAGCGCCCCTGGCTGCGGCAGTGTTGCCAGGGGGCCTGACGGTTGCAGCAAGTGGGCATTCGTCAGTATGTGCCCGTCACTGCTCACAATCACGCCCGTAGCCCAGCTGCCTGCGACAGTGATGGCTACCACGCCCTGTAGAGCATCTGCAACGGCCGGTGCTGAGCCTGCCGCTGCCGCCAATGCTGCTGCCGCCAGTCCTTCCCTATCTATGAATTCGCTAAGCTCGCTGCCTTTGCTGCTGATGATGCTGCTTCTGCCGAACTGATGGCTGGGCTTGGTAGGCATCGGTCTGTCTACATTGTAAGTGGGTAACCCCACCTCTGCCACCGCTACAGCCACTGCAGCCGCAGTAGCCACCAAAGCAAACTCGACTTGTGCTGCAGGCGCCTTGAGCGGAGGCAGGAGCATACCGGCGAGCTGCCCTTCTATCTGCTGCTGCTGCTGCGACTGCTGCAACTGGCGGACACCGCTACACACCGATGTGGGCCCGTGCAATGGCATGTTTGGTGAAGCCATGTACACCGGCCCTCCCTCCATGCCAGGGCTGCATCGCATGTCGGATAGCAGAAGAGCGGCAGAGGTTGTCGCAGCAGCCTCCATCTGCCCGACTGCCAGCCGCTCCCTGCCAAGAACTTCAGACGTATTTTTGCCAGAAGATGCGCTGTTGCCGCTCCGAGTGTCGCTCACACCACTGCTGGAAGCCCCAGGCACGATGGCCGACAGAACACCGGTGCAGATGAAGCCGCTGAACTGCTGTTGAGCCAGTGCCCCGAAGGGAGCACCCACCGCTGCCAGCTGCTGGCCCACTCTCAGTGCTGCACAGCTACTGCTCGCGGTCGTGGGGCGCAGCCAGGGGAGGGCGAAACGCGCCAAGGTTGCTGCATCCGCAGGGCGGACCGGTAGCAGCACTCCCACGTGGCACGCTGCCTCCAACATTATGGCTGCATCGCTGGCTGCGGGTGTCAGCGGGAAATCGGTGCCCTCGCCGCCTCCTGTCCTGACAATGCTGCCGCCGCCTGCTGTGCCAGACGGGACATGCCACGGTGCCTGCTGCACTTGCCGCTGCTGGATGGGCTGTGAAGAGTTCTTGTGTCGCCTGTCATGCAGCAGCCAGCCCAGCTGCCAGCCACCAGGGCCAGCAATGGAGGGAGCTGCCAGCAGCTGCTGCAAGGCCTGACGAACCCCTGGTAACTCCGCTAACCCGGCCAGTCGTAGCACAACCTCATGGCTGCCAGGTGTGGCTGTTCTAGTACTAGTATCGGGCAGCACCGCCTGCAGCTGTGCACCAGGCACAAGGTCCCCGCTGTTGACGCCGCTGAGGCTGCCGCTCTGGCGGCGCTGCTGGCGCAGGAGCGGCAGGAGGAGAGCTGCCAAAGTGATGACCACAGGATGCTTCTCATGAAGCAGAACGAAACCTAGGCTCGCACAGTGGAGCGCAATACGGGCAGGTTTTAGTTGTGAACACTTCCGGAGGACACGACTGCTAGCGATTAGGTTGGCGGGGTGGTGAAGCGGTGCAGGGTGGAGCGGCAGTGGCCAGAGCGTCGGCGACCACCGCACCTGCTTACGATACTCACCAGAGGCGCTGGTGGTTGTGACCCCATTGGATGCAACGTGAAATGGGGCAAGAGCGGCCTTGGCCAGCTTGGGATCGGGCCAGCGGGCTGCCACCAGCACCCCGGCCTGCTGCATTGTGCTGAGAGTTCGAATAGGAGAACTAGCTGATCAAACAGTTCTCAGTTTTCTCACTGCAGTTGGAACCCGCCACGTTTGCATGTAGACATCATGGAATGGCTCTGGAATGCGTGTGCCGAGGGTCAAGCGTCCAATTGCGATTGTCGGAATTATGTCGATTGCTTCAGCAATGGTGGAATGGTCTCTAGACATAGCGGCGTTGCCCAAAGTGCCGCCCTCACATATTGAGGAGAACTACACCAGCTACTACCTGCGCGATCCATGCGGCAACGACATGTCGTTCCGTCTGCATCCCAACGGGTTGTGTCTAGTTGGCCTTGCGCCATCACATGCCGTCCACCGCCTGGGCGACAGTGGCGGTAGCGGCGCCAGCCAGGGGCAGATGCAGCCTGACGCCGAGGAAGCGCCATCCGGCACAGTGCCGCCTGTTGCTGCACAGCTTGCTAAACCTGTGGAGGCCAGCTCCGCACAACAGAGCACAGCCGGGCCGGCTCTGCTGGCAGAGGCAGCAGCTCAGTTGGGGGGCGATGCAAGGCTAGTGCTGGCACAAAAGCTGCTGCAGGCAGACTTCCGCAAGGGCAGAGGCCCGCTGCTGCAGCGCGACACAATACTTGGCAGGCAAGCTTGCTCACGTGCAATGCCCTTAGCGACTCCGCGCCAGTTACGGCAATACACGCAAATGCTGGCATCTGGGCTGGGTTTTTGGGTGTGTGCCTTCCAAATGTGTGCCTTCCAAACGGCTGGAAAATTGAGATGCTTACTTCTCCTGCTGGCTGATCGTCTTTCCCACAGATTGTCCGTTGGAGGGGCAGAGTATGTGCTGCGATGTGGCGTCCGGGGCTTACTAGTGGAGCTGAATGCCAGGCTGCAGGACGTAGTGGGCAGGCAACTCCTAAGGTACATGCCCTTTGTTACAAGTAGCCCAGGCTCTAGGGGTTGGACACAGCAAGAGTTTACCACAAGTGGAGGCATCTGCCAACCACTGCTGGTCAGCCTGCTGTGCGCAACTGACTGTGCGTGCTCAAATGGTTAGGTTTACCACTTGTGGGAGGGTTAGGGTAGCACCCAGACTGCTTGACTTGCTTGTGCTTACCTCTGTCTAACGCATGTGCACGCTCGCAGAGAGCTGGAGGATTGTTACGTGGCAATTTTGGATGTCAGGGCAGGAGAGGTACAGCAGTTGGCGGGACGGTGTCTGTCACGAGAGCAATACAGAAAGCAATTGCAGCAGCAGGAACAGCGCCAAGCGGAGCAGCGGGAGGAGCTGCAGCAAAGCGAGCAAGCACAGCAATAATTGCGGTCATTGCACTTCTGTGCCATACTGGCCCCGCCATGCCTCATTGTAAGTGATAGTTACAAACTTTTGCAACGACTTGCTCGTGAGAAGCATTAAATAGGAAGAAATATGACATAGATCAGAGTGGACTGACATTCGACTACATGGTATTGGGTTTGCTAGCACAGTCCACAGCTCCAATTGGTGCGTCGTATTGGCAACAGGCTGCATCAGCTTCATATTAGCTGCCGCAAAAGGCGCTCTGGCCTCTGTCAATACCAACCTGGTCTTGTCCAGCCATTGGTGCTGTCTCAAATTGCATCAACTTCTGTGGCGGCTCCCTAGCCTTAGCCCTTGTTCCCCGCCTTCATCAGCTCGTGGAACACCTCCTGAGGCACATCCACGCTGCCCAGCCGCCGCATACGTTTCTTGCCTTCCTTCTGCTTCTCGAGTAGCTTGCGCTTGCTGCAAAACAGATGGCGAGTCGCGCAGGGTGGATGGGTTGACAGCAGTGCTCAACTGCATGCCCGCCCGCCATAAAAATCGTTGCAATGGAGGGCCGCCACACCACTTCTGAGACCATGCCGATGTGCATTGCAAGCAGCCAGCAAACTTCATGTGCGCCTGCGCATTAATGCACCAGGAAGGTAAAGTCAAACAATCAGCCCTACTACCTACCGACTGACGTCGCCACCATAACACTTGGCCAGCACGTTTTTGCGGTACGCCTTGAGCGTCTCGCGCGCCACGATTCGCCCACCGGCGCTGGCTTGCAGCACCACCTCAAACTGCTGGCGGTCCATCAGCTCCTGCAGGGATAGCGGGTGGGTGGG
>JAAMXP010000671.1:0-10507 GCA_019693395.1 Ettlia oleoabundans
GGTGGGGGGTGGTGGTGTGTGTGTGTGGGGGGGTACATGTCGTGATCCGCAAGCACACTGTTGCTACTAAACCAATGCACGAGCCATGTTGGCATCCTAGGGTTTCGGACAACATGAACGGCATGACTGGTTGTACATTGGCCTCCTGGGTCTGTGCCTGGGCTATACCCAGCTCATATTTACAACTTGCAGCAGAATGGCCGCACATGGTATGGGCCAATGATGGCGGCTGTGCATGTAAGGAGGGTCATAACGGATCTAATATTTTGTCTCGTTCAAAAAGCAGATACACGTGTGTTTGGCACAAAAAAGCGGCTCACTGAGGGATTGCCAGGAGGGCAGGAGAAGTTAGCAAGTCACTCCTGCACGTCATCACAAGCAAAGCGCTGATTCATGGTGTCCTGCCTGTCCTGCCGACCCAGTGGCTGGGGTACCACTCGGGGGGAGAGGGCAAGGAGGGCAGGAGGATTTCAGGGGCTGTGCCTGTACCATCAGTGACAGAGCCCTCCAGACGCACGATTATTGCAGATACTCCGGTGCCTTGCACGCTGGTGCCCTGTACGCTGGCAGCAGAGTTGGAGGTGCCAGTCCAGGAGCCAGGGTTGGCCACAGCATCAACCTACAGTCAAGGGCAGGAGGTTTGATTAGGTTGCTGCGTGTGTGGGGGCCAAGCATTAATTGCACAATTGCGAAGTTGGTGCTGAACCAACTCACTTGAGCTGCACTCTGGCTGCTACCGTAAGTGCCGCCGAAGGCAGAACCCCCAGTCTTTGCCTCCGCAACCACCAATGTGTCGCCATTCTCTGCCACGTCCGTTGTATTGACCTGGGTCTGTTCAAGATTAACATGCGGGATAGGAATGTAACGCATGGATATGGAGAGGTGGATGCAGCCAAGCATTAAGCATGCACAAGGGCAGGTAGAACGCAAACGCATACCAGGGCTTCGGCGATCTCCAGCCCTGAAGCAGATGAAGTCGCATTTCCTTGTGCGCCCGTGGACTCATCCACATCGCTGTATGCCTGACGAGCAGAAGTCATGTAGGAGGGATGGGGGTGGGCGGGGGGTGGTTATTGCTAGGTATCATGCATGGTAGCAGTCACTCCGAAACTTACTGAGGCGGAGGCAGCCGTCCCGCCAGGCTCGTTAGGGGTGGATTGGCCTGTTGCGATGCCCGTTGCATTCGCCACAGAGTTTCCCTTAATAACATCAGTTGAGTTTGCCCACACCTGCAAGGCTTGGACGGATTGTAAAGTGCAGTTGGCTAGTGGTGGTGGTGGTGGGGTGGGGGGGGGGCAGACTTGACGTTGTGGGCTGAACATAAAGATCTCCCCGCAGTCTTGAGGCTTACTTGGGAGGTTGCATTCTTTGTGCCATACGATGCAGCGTTCCCATAAGAGCCCGCTCCATATCCAGGATTGCCAGCACTGTACACCTGGACATACATCGGGGAAGAAGCGGTGCACAGTGATGGCCGGTTTCCATGAGGTACAAAAAGCAGCTCTGTGCTGGATTGCCGTCGCACTGGTGCAGGTGCATCATACTTATACTTACTAAACCACCGCTATTTGCAAATACTGTCTCGGTGCCATCTCCAGTACCGTTTGCATTTGCAATGACACCGGCAAGAGCGACCTTGTCCTCTTCAGCCTTTGTTGATGCACCCCATGTCTGCAGAGCATTGGTGCACCTGGAAGCCTTAACATGCAAAGCATGCATGGCAGATACTTGAGCATGCAGGCAATGAAGTGACAAACTGCTCAGCACCGTTGAGTTTGACTGCTTGTTGCCGGAAGTGTCTGAAGCGCCTACAGCATAGGTTCCGTCGCCATAGCCGCCCGAGTATGCCTGCAAGGGAAAGTTGCTGCTGGTTTGAAAGGCTCAAGGCAAAGTTGTGGTGGAAAGGGCGCAGTACTCCGGCTGGCTTTGGAGGGCATAAGGTAACAAAGCTGGAAGTGGACACGCAGGTGGCGCATCTAACAACCTGTGCTACAAAGCGAGGCAGCTGACTCACAAGGGAATTGGAGTAAGCAATGCCACCATCAGCCGAATCAGATGAGCCCCTTGTGTGCAGAGTTGATTCTCCTCCCTTGTTGTTCCTGGTTGTAGAGGAGGCCTGTGTCTGCAAGTGGCGCAAAGACCAGTGCTTGGGATTTTGAGAGTTATATAAGTTAGGAATGTGACAGAGGAGGCTAAAAGCGCTGTGAGTGCTGCAGCCGTCACCGCCTTACCTTAGTAGTTGACAGCTTGCTGCCCCGAGCATAAGCAGAGGTGCCCCGAGACGAAGGTTCATCTGGGTGGGAGTATGCCGTCGCCTGCCAGCATAGGTGCAGATTCAGACACATAATTCATAGGAGAGCGGCCTAGGATGCAACCTAGGTCTATTCCAGCAAGCATGTTGGCAGCAGGCAGCAATGCAGCTTGCAGAAGCATGCATGGAACAGATTAGCGCCAGAGCAGCAGCTCCACCTGCGCGACTGGCTTTTCACAGTCCTCCTTCAGGCACCTCCGGTCGTTAACGGCGAGAGCGGAGCCGGAAGTTCTGGTGACTGTTGTCTGCCTCTTGCCAGTCTCGTTGTCAACCGAAACCTTCTTCTCAGTAGAGCTCGTGTACTGAGCAGCCCACAGGTCGCCCTGCTTTGCCGTTATTGTCAGAGTGCCCAGCAGCTTGCGGTTGCCGGTGGGGGAGGGAAGAGGTGCTGGGATGGTGGCCACAACCGCTGCTGCAAGCAGCACAGTGAACAAGGCTGCTCTTTGCAGCATGCTTCTCTCTTGCTGGGGAAAGTAGCAATGCTCGAGATACCGGCGCTCAGCAAAACAATGGGCAAATGGTTGCTAGAGCGAGCCGCGTATGCGACATCTTGCTTGTCTGGGCAGAGGTCTGGGAAGGGAAAACGGCTTTCTCTGCAGATTTCTGGGAGAATGGAAGCGGCCACGGCCCAAAGTGCCCGCGCCATTGCTGGAGACGCCTTTGAAGGAACCGAACGAAGTAGTGCGACGGTTCAAGCACTCTGGATGTGAAGAGAAAGGAGTTGCAGTTGCCCTCTGTGCTGACCTGGCGGATCGCCAGCATGTGCCATGAGGGTGCGGGTGCAACGATTATTTGCAATCCAGATTTGCTCCTGGCGTCAACTTGGCGTCATAGACACACTCTCCAGAACTTGGCGAACAAGATCAACGTGGCAGTAACGTGGGGATGCTACATGCACGACCCTGATCCAAGGGAGATCAGAAGGCACTCACTGTTATATGGACTTGTTGCTGAGAACATTTAGCGTGCTTAGGTAGCAATAGCTGGCAATCACGCATTACTTCAGCCCACTTGTTTTCTAGTTACAACGTATTGCTCACGAAGCTGCACTGTAAGTGAGGGGCAAAATTGAAGACAACCCTGTGATGCAGCACAAGTTGCATTACACAGGCGCTGCTGGAAGCTGGCACTAGAGACAGTGAAGCAGCCGCAGCTGTTGTGAGTTCTGTATAGCACAGCTGGACAACTGATACATGAAGAGTGGAAGCAGGACGCCTTAGGCCAGGGAGGTTCTGTGAAATGGCGGGCACAGCAGAAACCAAACATGACAAAACACAAAACACACTACAGCTAAAAGACTGATAAAGCAAGCCAGTGACAACACGCCTTGTGTGTCATCGGCATACAAAAAGCAAAACTAGCAGCATGGCAGATGCAGCAGCCAAACAATGAACACTCAGCAACACGGTAGCCTTAAAACAAGACACAAGGGCGTGTGGCGCGGCATGGTCCAACAGCACTGGCAGCAGCATACAGGTGGGCAAACAGAAGTGGAAACAGATACACCAGGAGATTGCCAAAGTGCACAAGCAGGCAAAAAGCCGCAGGAGAAGGGAATGAGCGGTTGCTGAAAAGGCGGGCTGTTGGAGGCCTATGCCGAAGCATTCCCGCTCAGGAGGTTTGCTCTTAAGGATCCAGGAAGCAGCGCTCGCGCATCTGTCGCTTTTTCTCTGCCAGCTGATGCGCCAATGTGTTGGCACCCACACCATACAGCCCAATCATACAGCCAAGAAGGATGAACACATCACGCCGTCCCTCACGCTCTGCACGGTCTGCTTCCTCCGCAGCCGCCCGCCTCACTGCGGCAGCTGCCTCTGGGTCGATCTGATCCTGTAGCTGCTGCTGCTGCATGGCCAGCTGCCGCAGTTGGACGTGCAGTGTGGCGAGGCGGTGCTGCTGCTCAGCCAGCCTGCGCTCCTGACGCTCACACTCCTTCTGCAGCTCGGCCTGACGCAGCCCCAGCATGTCACGGCGCTGCACAACAAGCTGCCGACGCCTCAGCTCCTGGGGGGGCAGGTGTGCCCACTGCAGCACAAGCAAGATGCAGGGCAAAGAACTGGCAGGGCAGGTCGGGCTACCCATCACTAAGCTGCAGGTTGAGCACCCCAGCAGGCATAGTTCTGGCACCAGGGACGTTAAGGCACTTAACATGAAAGCCCATGCCATCAAAGCAACCGGGGCCGAAATCCATACCACTCAGTAACTGATTGGGAGTGAAGGGTTCCTCCTTTCAACCAGCAGCCCAGCGCACCTGTGGCGGCACTGGCGGCTCTGCCGACGTTGCCGCTAGTGCGCTAGCGGCCGCTGCAGGAGGGTGTGAAGCAGCAGGTGGGGCTCCTTCTGCGCTGCTTTCGACGCCGAGAAGGCTATCAAGGTTGGCAAGCGTGGTTTTTATGCCGGACGCGGAACTATCCCCGCCATACGCCTCGCTGCTGGCCCGGGCCGGTCTTGCTGATCTGCGTTGCGTTGCCTGACGAACAGGCGCTGCAGCGCTGAGCCAGGCTGGGCGGCAGAGCCCTCGAGCGGACGAGGGCGTGGTAGACAGCATACGGCTGCCTGATCCCCGGCTGTCTGGTGCCCTGCAAGTGAATAGCCAGAAGCAAATACAGTAAGTTCACGTCGAAGGGTGCAGGTTGAAGGGGCGCAAGCATGGGTTGAGCGGCAGTGCGACGCTTCGGTACGGCGGTGCCAGCAGGGAAAGCCGTCAACATGCATGCATTTGGGGTCTTGCAACCATTGGCTACAGGCAAAGTGTTGAAAGGTTTGCACGTTAAACACCTCCCAGAATCCCTCCTATGAAGTTTTGTGTAGATTTACTAAAGACCATCCCCAGCATGGGCGCAGTTTTGCTGAACAACGCCCGGCAAACACACGAAGCACCGTAGCTGAAAACCCAAGAGTATGTTAGGCATGACACCCATACTCACCCATGTGCCTTTAACCGTCATACTCAACCACAAGATTGGGCGCTGGTACGCTGGCAGATCTCAAGGGAACCTGCCTTGCAGGCGGTGAGCCGGGCGGCATAAGCCAGCAGGCCCAGCATGGCAATTGCGCTCTTTTGACAAGCTGCCTAGCATTCTTTGCTACTGAATTTGGTCGTCGATGTCGGGCCTGGACGGGGGAGCAGCTGCATCCGCAAGCCCGCAGCATCCCAAAACCAAGGAGGAGGCCTTGCAGGCCTGCGTGGATCAACACGGTGCGAGAACCGTGATAGGAGCAATGCGCCAATATCGCAATGCTGGTGGCGGGCTTCGCGCAACGCGATTGCTGCCACCGCCGCCTCTGGCTGCTGCTGGGCAACGCCGTATTATCTACCGCCCTCTGTTGCAACCCCCTGTGTTTTACTGCTTTACTTGCAGCCGCTTTGTTGGCCTGCTTCAAGACCTGCGGAATCAGCTCCGCCTTCAAAGGTTGCTGCACCGAGGAGCATAGGGTTTTCTGGGAGTGCTATACGCACGCTCGGGTGGGTTGGATGCTTGCCAAAATGTCGCCGCAAAAAGCCACGCCGTACTGCTGGCGCTGCTTCCATGCTGCACTGTTATATCCTTACAGCCCTTGCGGCTGCCGACTGTAGGGAACCAACCAGACACGCATCACCAGTTGGTTAGACGATTTCTTTGGTGGGCAGCAGCAGCAGAAGCAGCAGCAACAGCAAGGACGTAGCCCGGCGCATCAGAATCAGCGGTAGCGCCACGCAGCAGCAAGGTGCCGCCCTTGCCTGGTCTCCCCTCCTGAACATTTGTGAGAGTACGCCATGGCGAATGAGGTTGATATTGGCTGGCTGTGCAGCGTGGTGGCACGCCATGCACCCGCCTTCTTCCTTCACCCCCATGACCGCTTCATGCCCTGCTCAGCGGAGTTCTTCCTGCAGCACAGTGAGCTGCGGCAGGCAGCAGTAGGCAGTCGGGAAGGGTACAGTGGCGGGAATGTGCTGCTGCCCAGGGGCACCCTGGCGGCACCTCTGCTGCTGGAGGCCCAGCATGCGGCGCCACCTGGTTCACGCCTCTGGTTGCACCTCGACCCTGCCGCCCGCTCAGGCATGCCCCGGGTAAGCAGTCAATTGGTCATGGCTCCCCCCACCACTCTGGTTGTGGGGGATATCTTGGGACTGCAACGACAAGCTGATTTGCACGCCATGCGTGATTAGAGCACTGGCTTTCTGGTGTAGGACGCACTGGACGACGTTCCTGTCTACGCACACCCCAAGCTAATCCTGGCGCCCAGTGGTGGCACCGTGGAGGCACTAGAAATAACGTGAGACACCTCCATCGTAATTGAAGTATCGCATGATCACACACACCCGCTTGCAATCAGATTGCATATGTGAAATATTTCAACCGGGGTGGACTGTAAGCATCCTGGTCCTCATGCATCGTGTCACAGCTACATGACCCTCTACGCTTTCAACGGCTCCTATAATGTGGGCGGTGTTGGCCTGATCAAGACGGGCGCTCACGATGGTGACTGGGAGCACTGCACAGCCAGGTCAGTGCAGCAGGCACAGGGCAGCTCATGCGGTTGGAGGGTGGAACGCACGCACGCTGGCTGTTGCAGGTGGGAGAGCAGCGATGCTCTGCTGAAGCAGCTGGCTGGTTGCATGTTGTCCTGAAAAGAAGCAGCGCTATGCCTGTTATACTTGGGGCCTGCAGATCTGCTTTACACATGTGCCTGCTGCCTGCCCGCCTGCGTGCCTACCTGCCTGCAGGGTGCACCCCACCACTGGCGAGCTTGTGGGCCTCTGGTACAACGCGCACCGCAGCCGGGATGGATGCTGGGTGGCAGGGGCAGAGGTGAGCCGGCACGCTGCTTGGCTGCCATGCTGGCGGCGTGACATGCTGCTTTGCATTCGAGTTGCAGGGCAAGCAGTTTGCCGCTGTGTGGACGGTCCACTTGTCCGGTTCATGCGTTCTGCTGTTCCTACCAATGCCCCCATGCTTGTTGCATGACCCTTTATTGGCAGGGGCACTATCAGCCACGTCATGCAGCACCAACAACCAGCCTCCTGTCATTAGCATCAGTTCTGCCGCTCACTGTTGCATTGGACAGGTTCCACGCGACCCATTGACGGGCAGAGTGGCTGCCTATGTCGCGTTACACGGCCATGGCACCTACCCTCGTGCCGGGCGTGTGCTGCGCCACTTCTTCTTGGGGAACGACCTCTGCAGCGCCGCTGGACCCGTCTGGCGGCCCCGCCGTGTCGTCCTGTTGCCACCGCTGCACCAGGAGCATGAAGTTGGGGCTGTTGGCTCGTCGCCCGTTGCCATAGGTGAGTGGGTATCACCTGCAGGGGTTGGACAGCGGAGCAGTGGCTGAAAGGCCTTTACCTTGCTATCTGTCTGTGCGCTTATGTGCTTGCTTATGGCTCTCTCTGCACTTCTTACCCGCCTTCTTGCCTGCGTGAGAGCGAGTGGGGTGGCTGTTGAGGTTGAGATGTTAAGCTTGCAGGCGCCTCTGCCGACCATCATGCCACTGTGCGCTTAGATGAGGCTCCAGCAGAGCAGGGTAGCGACGGTAGTCAGGCAAATGGCCTGGAGGCCAGCCTAGCAGCCCTGAGCTTGGCACAGGAGCATGAACCTGCAGCAGAACAGGTTGGCGCTGGTAATGGCAGTATTGACGCGAGCGGCAGCAGCAATGACAGTGGCGCACTGCAGCGGCGCTCAGGCAGACGAAGATTGCCGCAGCTTCCATCTCGCGGCTCCTCGCTATCCTCCGCCGACAGCAACAGCTCCAGCTTTACATCAGCAGTTGGTTCTCTGGGTCAGAGTCCATCAGACGCCCGTTTGCCAGCCGCTGGGCTGCAGGGCGGCAGCATTTACCATAGCAGCAGGTTGCCAGAGGTGGTGGCGGATGATCCCTGTGAATGGGTGTTTTTCAGAGGGGCTTGGGGAACCATAGATGCCCCCATCTGCCAGTCCTGGTGCCACAGAGCAGAGCCGCCCATCTCCCGGAGCACTCTGCTGCGCATCTTTGGCCATTTCGCCCCTGAACCCGCCTGACAGCTTGTCAACAGTCGATTTGCGGGTAACTTACGCCCGCCTGCGGGTGCTGCCGTATGTCCGCCATAAATCAACATGCACAAACACAAGTCGGTTAGGCCAATTGCTGAACAGCAGGTTCAGTCGCAGCCTCAACAGCAGCAACATTCAAAGTGCCAGCAGCGCAGTAGTCGGCCTGGGCAGCTGTCTCCACCTGCAGCCCAGTCCCGTAGCTCTCAGCTTCCCAGATGCGAGGGTGTTGATAGCAGCCGCCATGGGACGTATGGCTGCCCAGCAGCAACAATAGCAGTAGCAACATCCGCCACTGACGGCTAAGGTGCAGGTGGAACCATGGAATGAGCACCCGTGGCAGTGACAACTCCACTATGGAGGCAAGCTGCACCTTTAAGACACACATGAATGCTGGCATAACTTCCTAACGTGCCATGTATGTTGGCAAATTTGCCCTCTGTACTCTTTGCGTCAATGCCATTGCAACATACTGCACTCAAGAAGCTAGTGTAAGCTACCAAGGCACCGCCCAAGCGCTGTGCATGTGCGCTTCATGCATTCAGCGGTCAACACCAACAGTGTGCAGCGCCTTTGCTGTGTCTGCTGGCCTGCTGTTCTCAGCCTCTACTCGCACGTTGCAGCCCCTCTCCTGCCGCACGCTGCATTTGTGGGCTGCCTGTAGTGTTTTTGAAGTTTTCCCTCCTTCCTGGGCGGTAACATGGGCGTGCTGCTGCCTCAGCCGTTGGCTCAGCAGGGCCCCGTCCTCGTCTTGAAATCCTTGCCCAGCTCTGCCTGCTGCACCTCGAAATGGCTGATATGCCTTCGCCCGCCTCTATGAGCTTGCCCGGAGCTTTCAAAGTGCTTGCAAGGCTGCGTGAGGGCTGGGTGCGGCCTGTGGTTGCCGTTGTGACGTCCAAACTGCGGCCAGGCAACCTGCAGGGGGCGTTGAGCTCAGGAGCACCAAGAGGGGTAGATGGCCAGCCAACTTATATTCAGAAGGCCCCAGCAGCTTCAAAAGTGCAGCCAACAGGCCAGAGGTCTCCAGCTGCTATCCCATGAAGACGTCCTGTTTTACACTAATACTAATTTGAGCATGCATTGTATCGTGAATGCCCCGCCCAAGTACACATGAGACTGGCACAACAGTGAGAAGGTGGCACTTGTCATTGGATCTGCTGCCAACCAGGGTGAGCAGGTGGCACTATCTGTGTGTAGGAAAGGGTAGCGGTATCCATGTGACAAGCAAACAAGCATGCATTGTTTACTACAGCAAAAAAAGTGTAATGGCACTAGCAGGAACAAGCTGGAAGGCAGGCTGCAATCAAAACGTGCTGGCATGCTTAAGCCAACAGGGAACGAACAGCGCGGTACAAGGGAGGATGGGAAAAAGTTGGTGCAACACAGAGCACTCTCCTAGGCGCACAACGAGTGTATAGGGCTCAATTCCTGGTGTTGCTTAAGCCCGGACACAGACGACCTCCCGCCTAGTTGGTGACCCTGGCCGGCAGGCAGGGACGGGTGCTGGCTGGCTGGTGCGAGTGCTCAGAGGGTGGGTCCCGCCTCCAGAATCCTGTGAGCCTCCTCAGCAGTAACGTGGCCGCCACCATCCTCGAACTTCTTGAAGTTCTGTTGCAAGATATGTGCATAGAGGACTCGAACAGCAGACCACGCATTGGCCACATAACATTTGCAGAGCTTCGCCATATGCCCGGCACAAGTAAATGCAGGCCGCGTCCACCAAGCCACCCCGGCGCATGTGCCCGGCCGCTGGGCCCGCACTGCTCTTCCGGGCCCCCCTCACATTCTGCGGATGCTACCCCATCCTGCCCAACCCCAGCGACACCATCTGGGAAAGCTCCCACCACCCCCCACGCACCTTCTGGAACAGGTCTGCCAGGTGACTGAGAGTCTGGGTGTAGTTCTCCCTGTCAGCCCAAGAGTTGATGGGCAGCAGCACCTCGCTTGGCACGTTGGTAACAGACTTGGGCACCTGCAACAGGCACACACGGCGCTCACAAAGGCGGCAAACAGTGTTTATACTGTGAGGTGAGGTTGGGTGGGGTGCTGGGGGTTATGGATCAGCAAGGCGGCTGGCTGGCAACCTTGGTGGGCTGTTTTATTCTGATGCACATCTGCACCCCAAGCTGGGGTGGGCCCAGCAAGTTGGCCGTTGCTTTCTTACAAACCGCCTTGCGTGCCGCCGCCC